>OX453287.1:3156121-3356121 GCA_949710005.1 Ricordea florida | reverse complement strand
AACACTAAAACCTACCAGTATCACAGTCGTTGTTCGGACATTCCTGAATATCACAGTACTCAAGATTCCCTGAGAACTGTCGCAGTTGAGCACAAAACGTGGGGACAGTCTCCAAGATAACGCAGTTACTGCTGTGCATTTGACTGCCTCCCTCATACTTTGTCACCCAATAGTAACAGCCACGGGATCTTCCCAAAACATCAGTTCCACATTCTTCCGGTTCCAGCCAATTAGCTTTACAGGCTTCCCAAGATGTTCCACTGACACAGTGTTTGCACTGAGTAGCAGAGGCTAACGAAAACACCAACAGAAGGAATGCCTTACATTAGATATCTCTTACCAAGAGAACATGAAGGACAGAGGGGAGCATTGGGGGCTTCGGCTGGGATATGAAAACTTCAGAAAAGTTATTTGTAGAAACGGAAGTACGTTTTCTGAGAGGTCCGCATTACTCCACCGTAACCCACTCCTTCTAGCCATATGTATTTAATGGCCGCTCGCGACTTTTGAATATGTCTGCGTTTATTTTAAGTATAGATTATTCAGGAGGAGTTTAAAGGCGTTTAAAGTTTAGAATCAATACTTCAAGTGCACCAAGAGAGAAAGGAGCTATATATTCTCGTCCTTATAAAACATCAGTGTTGAGTGAGCAATGTGTGTTATCTATACTCAATGTAAAACATAAAACATACTTATTTTTCTTGGACAATTCTGTCCAAGGGGGAAAGGCGCAATGCGGTTAACCCTATGTGAAGCATCAATCCAAAGGCCAGTCCACAACACCGGGAACTACGTCCCCTACTCTTTACGATCAGTGTGTGGGTTCTTAGCCTCCCACTAAGTTATCATGAACAAGGGTTGTGAGAAAGGAGCTATTGATTCTCGTCCTTATCCGAGAAGACTAGAAAGTCTAACCATTTGCAGATGTCATCACAAAGGCAGCAATTTATCCTCAGTTATTTTAAGACCCTGAGTGTTGGTTCGGCCGGGGTTTGAGCCCACGACCTCCCGCATGGTAATGCGAAGCTCTACCAACTGAGCTAACCGCTTGATACCTACAAGTGCTAAGGTGCAGCAGAATAAGAAATGCAAGACTTTGAACCATTGACATCCTGTCAACACTCCTGCAAAAAAACAAAGAAATCAAAAATTGATTTGTTCTATATATATATCCTTAAATAACAGGCTATGTGTTCAAGGTATAACAAACATATCATTCTCTTTTAAGACAACATGTCAACCACAAAGACAATGACGAGATTATTTGTTCTCAAAGCCAGTAAATCTTCGGTTAGCACATTACTAGGAGATGTCAGCAATTTCCTTGCCGATAGAGGTCTTTTGTACAATAAATAAGGTCTAATACAACACCGCTCTTTTCCCTCCCTCCCTCACTTCCTTTTTGTCTCTCACCATCATTTTTAAAAAGAGAAAGAGACGATTGTTGAAACTGAAATTGACGTGCATTGATCGCTTAGTTTGATCAACACTGCTCTAGCAAAACTATTTCTCCATTCACTTGCCAACATATATATGCAATCATTATGGTAGCCTTACAAAGAATACTGATATTTCCCAAAATATTATAACATTAGTTACACACTTACAGTACAAAGCGTCGGCAAAACGACATGTTACACGTTCGCTGTTCTTACTCGTAGGATATCCATTGAACACTCCAAAAGAAATTTCATATCCCCGCGCGCCATGTAGTATTATTCTTTATTTTTTTCTCAAGCATCTGAGCGGGCAGGAATCCTAAATCTTCGAACTGGTTGGTTAATCACGCTCTCGTGAAAGGTCCAGCTTTTTGTGATGTTTTATTTTTTACCGACAGGAAATTCCGAAATGATAATCGTGGCCTCCAGACAAAATTGTATCTTTCAAATGTCAAGAAACGGTGTATGTGGCAAAAAAGGAAATACAATGTTTCTTACCGTATATACCAGTACAAGTGAAGCTTTGAGATAACACAGTGGACCTGGTCGCAGTTCTGATAGCAATGGTAAGTATTGCTCTTATTTAAAGGTTAGAACGCGAATTATATATACTTAGCAAACAAAAAAGAGAGATAAATTAGTGACACCAACGCTAATGGCCCAAAACCACACTCACGCAGACACACACATGCCAAAACATGGCAATAATAGTTTACATTCCCCACCCACTCGGTGAATAATAATTAGTCACATAATAGAAAAAACTTATTAGTAGAAATGTGGGTTAAACAAAACATGTCAAGCACTGATTTAAAATATGCCAGAATATAGCTGAGAGGAGCCGATTCTTGTCGGCTCCTGAGCTGAGAGGAACTTTAACCACACCCAACAAATACTAAGCTTGGTAATTGATGTACCGTGATGAAAGAAAGGTTAACTGTCAGTGGCTCTCTCCTAGACATAAACGTTATACATTAAAGGATACGGGTTTGATGCCCGTTATTTTCAGAGAACACGTATCAATTTTATCCGTTTGGTTCTAAAATAGCGTAGGACTTAATTGCATTCGATCAATGACCATAGTCATGGACGTTTAGAGAAAACAATTTTTCTTCTCGTGTTCAAATCGATCATCAGTAACTCCTTTGCTCACTCGTGCGATATCGATTTGCACACATGGTTAAAATGACAACTAGATTAGTCCTGGACACTACTGTATAGTGGAATCGAATGGTTAGATATGTTGCCGAGGAAGTTGAAACTAAGAAAATAATCTTGCATTTAAGATTATTTTATTACGTCGTAAATGCCCAATTATTCAAATCCTGTAAATTGCCTTTTTGTCGAGATGTAAAGATAAAATAAGTGGGAAAATAACACAAAACAATAGCGATGGGAGATAACGTTCTCTTGGCAATCAATAAGAATGCTGTACAGCAGATCTTCCTGTATAGTCTTGTACAAATGGAAGAAACAAGCTGTGCTTTAATACGAAACAAACACAGAGATGTAAAATAATAGCTATATAAATATATCAGAAATGTCGTCATTTAGTTAGCTACAGGCCATGACTCACTGATGTTTATCAGTCTGTTGCTTTTAAGAATTCAAATAAAAATTATCTTAAAATTTATCGACGGATATTGTAACATAAACAAAAGTTTTAGACTCTTCTAGTTTGCAGGATAGTTTCGCAAACGTTGTGCTTTAACGAAAATCAAAACCTGTTCACGCCAAGAAGTGCACGGTATTGTTTTCATTAGATAGAAGAAAAGATTAATAAAACGCACTCTCCGCGTTTGTTCTGATCATTTGGTATGGCGATTTTAAGCTGTTTTTCATCTGCGTGCCCTTGTTGGACTTTAAACAAGTGTAGTTGTGGATAGGGGGGCTAATATATTCCCCTTTAGTTTCTTAATGCGTGCACGTTACCAAGCACTTTGTCTCTTTTTCTGCGATTTTGTAGGGTAAAAAATGTACAAACAGAATTGATGACTCTTTTGTGCTATTAGCGTCAAAAAGCAGAGGTGTTTTAAAAGACCAGCTGCTTGTGCATCTCTCCCACTCTTTAAAATGAGATTGCAATTAAACCAATTATCTCTTTTTCTTAAGGAAAGTTTCATCAGAGAATTAAAAGAGAGATAAACAAAGACCATTTGTCATGTTTTGGTTGGGGCGTTGATATTGTCTTTTTGACGCCTACCTTCGGAATCGATTCTGTGTTAAAAGGGGTCAAACCGAAGGGTTCCAGTCACAGCATTCATTTGCCTGTTAGAGTATCACAATCATCTGTTATACTTTTCGAGGTAAGAGAGAGTAAGAAACCTCCGTAACTTTTCTTTGTAACATGATAGTAACTGTCTCGAGTCATTCGTAGGATCAAGTAGAGTTCCATTCTTACTTATAATGTTCCCCAAACTGTAGTCATATCAAAGGGTGCCAACTATTACAGACCTATTGTAGAAGTGCGATATTAACAAGTAGTTTACCTTCAGTTAATACCAACGTTTCTGAACTGTTTTACAAAATTAATTGTACAGCTAGAAACGCCGGCCTTCTACTTAGATACTCGCTATTTTTCATGTTGGTCGGTAGCTAGTTTCATTTTTTGCGACAAATTGTATTGCACGATTCGTAATACTAGATAAGTTGTTTTCAACTTGTTATAAGTTCGTTTCAGTGGTGACCTCAATGTTTTATTTCTCACTTCGCCGAAAACGTTGTACTACTATGTCATAAGTTACTTAACACTTACAACCTTATCACTTACAAGATCGAAGCTGCAGTGATTCTTGTTACTGAGTCGCCAACCTTATTCATATGTTAGTTTTGGAGAATTTGATGTAAAATATATTGACAGATTCTCCTTATCTTTTTCATTAGCACTTTATTCAGTAATACTTTTTAAGAGAAGTTATATTTTGAACAGCCACGGGAACAAAAGGGATAAAATGTCTTGTACAACTACATTAATTCTCTAAGCCATACGACTTTTATTTTTTGAAGCTTACAATTTTTATTTCTGGCAGGATCTAAGTTGTCCAGATGTCGTTTCTGTGCATATTCCTGATACTGGCTCTGCCACAATACATAAATGGTAAGTATTCAAAACGCACATGTGGTGAAGGGTGTTGGGGTACCTGTGGCCCCCCACTCCTCCTTAGCTAGGTAATTATGTTGAAGCTTAACTCATCTATGCAGCAATTTTGTAGGCTTTACCTCCCTTCCCTCATTACTCATGTCACCCAAAAATGTCACTTATAGCAAAACATAATGTGGATGTGGACATGACAGGTACCCTAGGTGTGACACAGTGTGACCCCCCACCCATCCCCTTAAAGAGTCTAACTACGCCCCATGGTATCACTCGACAGTACAACATTCTTACCTTAGCGTTGGTTTTTAGCCCAGAGTAATTACTGCAACAGATGTTACAGCACCACCAGCTGGGAAGAGTGTAAAAGTAATTGGGAAGGGCAGTTGGGATGCGGAGCAGTAACATCAGGCCTTAAGTGCTACCACGTAGAGCATCAGTTCAGTCGCCCGGGACGCATTGGAAATAACAACATCCTCGTAGATTGCTTTACTCCCACTGACGCTGCAACGTATTGCGACGACTGGGAAGCCAGGGGAGAGTCAGAAGGATTATCTCTTCATCACTGCCTTATTGAGGAATGTCCCCCGGAAGTTTGCCAAACAGGTTGTTTATTAATTAAGGCTAGAAATTGAGATAAATTATCCATCAAGCCACCCTTCTCCAGAAGAACAAATTTATAAAGCCTCTCCCATTTTTTGGTCACCACTCTCCCTTGAAGAGAAAATTATTATGCACAATGCCTTGGTGAAATCAAGTGCTATGTTGTCTAGGTTGTTTAGCTTGTGATGTTGTCGCACCATTATTAAATAGATTCGGAGAATGATTAACACGAAATCATACGTCACAAGACTGTACGTAAGTAGCCTGTTAGCCGGTTGTCTTGTAGGTTTACTTCGTAATTTTGTATTTTGGGAGTTTTGGGATTCTTGAAGCAAACTATCGAAGCTACTAAAATGACAAATTCCAAATACGGTAAACCTATAATGGCTAAATATATAAGCCAGCCTCCTCTAAAAAGCCAGCCCGAAAGGTATCTTGAATAAATTATTCACCCGGGCGATTTGGAAGAGAACTTGCCTCGTGGGGACTCGGGAGTGTATCTTTTAACGTGTCGGACTTCCGAGTACGAGGTCCGTATTTCGAGTTCTGGCGATGGCGCTGTGTTGTTTCCTTACACAGGAAACTTAACTCCACTCCGTCTCACTCCACCCAGGTGTATAAATGGGTACCGGCGATATAACGCTGGGGGTAAGCCTCCGATGAAATAGCACTCCATCCAGTGGAGAGTAACAATACTCCCAATTACTTCATGCTACTGAAACCGGGGTAAGCTGTGGCCGTGTGGGCCTTAAGGATTGTGAGTGTCTTTGCCTTTCCCTACCTGGTTTAAAATCACAATAGGCAAGGTTCATTCCATTTCAAAGATCCAATCATAGATTTAATAACATTCACTCAAAATATACACAGACCACAAGAGTGTGGTCAAACGAACCTTACCTTCCCGGCTTCCTTAGCGTTCCTTAGTGTTGTTGTTGTCATTGTTTACTATCGTTGTTATTGCTATCTTTTGTCTTTGGCCATGAAGCATCATATACTGCACATACAGCAAAAGCTCTCATCTTCACCTACCCCTCCCAAAATTCACAGAAGAAAGGATCTTACCACCGGCGATCTTCACAGTAAACCTGCTCAATGCATCCATTTACTTTTTAGGGTTTGGCCCGTTTTGCATGGACTGTAGCAGTTCTGTGTCAATGGATGACTGCGAAGATAATCAGAAAGCGGTCCAATGTGTGGAGGGAGCAAATTGTGTATCTGTCTCTGTTGATCTGGGTGTAGTCTCGGCGCACAAAAAAGGTTGCGTCTTAGCTGGCAGCTGTTCTTCGTGCAGCGTTCCACTGGGAACTTGTGACATCAGTTGCTGTGATGAAGACTATTGCAACTATTAGCAGCTGAGACAGACAAAATGTAAGAATAAAGAGGGTCATAGACGAAAGAGTTTTTGGCTCCCAACGTTACGCAGTAATATCACCAACGGAAAGCAATGTTTCTAAATTACTGCGGGAAATTGTTGTTGTATGGCACGAAGCCGCTAGCTAAGTGTAATTTCTAACTAAGGAGGCTTTCCATTTACCCGTCAGGTGGTCTCGTTGGTCTTATTCCCATTAAAAGACAATAGCCATTTCCGTGTTGTTGCACTGTTTTGCGCTAAACGTCTCCGCGCATTTGGGCGCACTCTCAAGAAGTTACTACAAATTGGGATGGCCTAATGTTAAAGCAGTTCCCACTTAGATCCAGTTTCTAGAACAAATCGTTCGTGCTAGTCACACGTACAAATTATAAGTGATATAGGTTAGCAGGTGACTGATTAAATGACTTATTTTGTGCGTATTAATTCTATTATTTTCAGCACCATTGTTTATAAACAGAATGATTGGAAGACTGGGTTAACTTACAATTAGAGTGGGACCTGAACCTTCGTTAATTGTGCAGTGTGAACCTGTTGTCATTTCAATCATGAGCGTGATAGTCTGAATTATACAGGTTAATTTTTTTCATCTCTTCTTTCAGATCAAGTCAACTTAAATATTCAGTAGATAATACAGATAGGATCAAGCTGGCTGAGGACAGTTGAGAGCACCCATAACTGTTTTAATAACTGTTTTTAAGTTTTTCAGATTAAATAAAAGGGAATAAAAGGGACACTGTGTCTGCTTCTCTTTGTCAGACTTCAATGGCTTTATGCAGAGGCTCAGTACCAGGAGCCTTCCTCTTCCCTGTTAGGCCTGGGCCCTAGCACGATAGCATGTGGTGTTATTTGTTTCTCTAGATCAATATTTGTTTCTGGGGAACCGTGCTCGAGTAATCATTCAAGTACGATTGCCGTTTTCATCTTCCCTGTTAGGACTTTACCTCAGCAAGGTAGCAAAAGCTGCTATTTGTTCCTCTGTACTTTTAGGCCCTTACCCCAGCACAGTAGTAGATTGTGCTATTTGTTTCTCTTCCCTATTACACCTTTACCCCAGCACATTAGCAGATGGTGCTATTTGTTTCTCTGTACTATTAGGCCTTTACACCAGCACAGTAGCAGATGGTTCTATTTGTTTCTCTGCCATATCAGGCCTTTACCCCAGTACAGTAGCAGATGGTGTTGGTTGTTCCTCTGTACTATTAGGCCTTTACCCCAGCACAGTAGCAGATGGTGCTATTTGTTCCTCTGTACTATTAGGCCTTTACCCCAGCACAGTAGCAGATGGTTCTATTTGTTTCTCTGCCATATCAGGCATTTACCCCAGCACAGTAGCAGATGGTGTTAGTTGTTCCTCTGTACTATTACTCCTTTACCCCAGCACAGTAGCAGATGGTGCTATTTGTTCCTCTGTACTATTACTCCTTTACCCCAGCACAGTAGCAGATAGTGCTATTTGTTTCTCTGTACTATCAGGCCTTTACCCCAGCACAGTAGCAGATGGTGTTAGTTGTTCCTCTGTACTATTAGGCCTTTACCCCAGCACAGTAGCAGATGGTGCTATTTGTTCCTCTGTACTATTAGGCCTTTACCCCAGCACAGTAGCAGATAGTGCTATTTGTTCCTCTGTACTATTACTCCTTTACCCCAGCACGGTAGCAGATGGTGCTATTTTTAACTCCTGTTTCGCGGCGATAAAACAAAAGAACTGTCACACTGACCAATCATCAATAACAACACTATCATTTTGGCGGGTTAGTTTAAGCGAAATTTCCTTAGTTTCCTTCGACGTTCCTATGTCTTCTTGTCTGGGCAAGAGGCTTTTGGATAGAGCCTCATTTGCTACTGTTCCGGGGATGCCAGCTAACGCTCCTGGAGGGCTCTCGTTCCCTGTTATAACTACTCGAGAAACACGGTTATGGACTAAATGAAATATGGAAAATAGGTCTCTGCATTAAACTTCTATAATTTCATTTCTGTCACCAATTCCAGAGAAAATAGGCAAGATTTAGAGGACAGCTATTTCAGACTAGAAGGTAGAGCGAGAGAAATCTTAAAATTGCTGGGCCTCTGGAGTCCTGAACATCAAGAAAAGAGTATCGCAAAGTTTCGTTTGGAAAAAGTTTAAAACTGATCAGTACTAAGTAAATCCTCGAAAATAGTCGGTTTTAGGTTCGAGCCAAGTCCACCGTCACGTGGTACATAGTCCCCTTTCTGGAGCCTCAGGCGACCAAAGTCGTTTACGCGTTTGTTTTTGCGGCTTTTGTTTCACGAGAACTTGTCAAATTGCAGAGAAAATGGGCCAGATGGAATCAAAGGCTCCTTCGAGCTACCTCATGGTATGTGGCAATTATTCCACGAAGTGCTGTCCTTTCCCCAGACCATAAAGCGTTCATTCCGAATAGTTCGTTTTGTGCACTCTTGCTACGACAGATCGCTTACTCGTCCTCCAACTTGGAGACATCGTCACTTTTAAGACTTTAAAACCCATTTCTTTGCCCTCGAGCATTCTTGAACACATTTCCTGTTCGTTCGCGTGATCTTCAAAAGTGTATTTTGATCACAGATGGAGCGAAAGGAACGAAAGCCCGCCTTGACAATCTTTGCGTCGGCCTCAATACAACAGACGCCATTTTGTAAACATGTGCTGCCGCTTTGTCTCACCCCCTCCCCCCACATATGTGAACATAAAACAATTGCTCGATTTTTGTAGACGAAACCAAACCTAGCAAGGGAGATAGGGGAAAACCTGTTTAATTCACATTTAATGCGGATTTAATGCATAAATTAATTGTCTAACGGAAATGGAGTGACAAATCCAACCATTACTATACCTATGATGGTATGACATACATACCATGAGGTAAAAAATCGACTGGACTGGACTGGACTGAAGTTTTTTTGTTTTACTTCTAATGTGGCTGGAGGAGCCCATGCTAGTGTGTCATTTCTCGTAAAAACTATTTGCAACTTGTCTCCAGAAAAACGAAGCACGGCTGTATTTATTGCCTTTTATTTACCTTTCTGCCGTTATGTGTTGATGGTGCACCAAATGCTTTGTCTCAACTGCAAATGTATCATGTCGGGCAATTCGTGTTCGTGTGGAGGAAGGAAGCGGACTTGTTTTTGGACACTGAGATTTCCGGCTGTCAACTCTTGCGTCTCTTGAAATATGTTAGGGCTTGATGCGGGCAATAAGATTCCCCGGCAAGAATCGGTCACATTAAATATGTTTTTTTTGACAATTCAGGCCCAGTTAAACAACAAAAGTTCCATTTTATAAGCTACATTAACTTTGCATAAATAGCGTAAATAAATGAACTGATCGAGAACAAGTCTTTTGACAGCACAATACATCAAGTAGTGAGTTGTCGCTATATCCGGTGTCAGTGTAACAGCATATATAAACTCGATGTTTGCCAGTGCTCTCTCACATTACAAGGAGAGCAGTTTATAACGGCAATTCAGTTCGATTAGAGTACATGGATCCCTCTTCCAAATCGTACACTGAAATCGTAATTAAGTGGAGAAAAATCGAATAGTTGCTGTTTGTATAGGTAATAGCATGGTTTGTAGTGATATTTGGTATAAATACCACGAGGGATATTTCAAAATTGTTGTACGTAATTTCAAGAGCCGTTAGGCGAGTGAAATTTGACACAATTTTGAAATATCTCGAGTGGTATTTATGCCAAATATCACGTACAAATCATGCTACTATTTGTTTATACTACTACTCGCAAAAGGTTTGTAATTTTCACATGTAGGTATTTCAAATTAAGCAGAAATACCACTGCTCTTAGCCAATCAAATTACAGAAATTTCTCATGTAGTAGTATAAAGGCTGAAATCAGGACAGTTGATAGCCAATCAGAATCTAGTTATGATTAGGTTAAAAAGTAGGTTACAGTATTCTAGTTTAGAGCATAACTTCCTAGTGCACATCTAGAGAAATGAACCTGCATTTATGATATAGTTAACCGGCATTGTTTGTGTGGATGAATAGTTCAAGCGATGATGAACCTATGCTTCCAACACCAGGATTCTGCCGCATGGGAAAAAGGGTGGTCAAGCGTTCCCGGGTGAGGGTTTTAGAGCAAACCGAACTCCCTCTATCGGCTAAAAATTAAGTTTAGTACAAAGCCGGAGCGACACACGTTTTTCTATGAAACAGTACAAGCCGAGACCCCAAAATCTGAAGTTTTTATTCGCGCTTGGGTAGACAGGCCTACACGATTCCGGAGTACGTGGTCTGGTTCTTTTTGGCTTTTTTATACTGAATTTTAATCTTACGAGTATGTCTTTGAGTGAACACCCCTTTCTGTATGATATGTGGGGTTCTTTAAAAAATTTGTTCAACGATGAATGTTGCTGTATTAGGGGCCATTTCCTCGTTAGGATCTCCTTAAGATTTTGAACCGCTGGGTGGTACTTTGTAACTGGCGAAGGGCAAGATTCGTAAGAACCAGTTAACTAAGTCAACAAAGTATGTATAAAAAACTGCAAATTGCTTTTACACACTTCCAAAAAATAGCCTCCACTTCTTCCTCTTTCGGATGTATCAGTGACCAAAACAAGCCCGCTTCCTTCCTCCACACAAACACGAATTGCCCGATGATACATTTGCAGTTGAGACAAAGCATTTGGTGCACCATCAACACATAACGGCAGAAAGGTAAATAAAAGGTAAATAAATACAGCCGTTCTTCGTATTTCTGAAGACAAGTTGGAAATGGCTTTTACGAGAAATGGCACACTAGCATGGGGGGCTCCTCCAGCCCCATTAGAAGTTAAAACAAAAAACTTCAGTCCAGTCCAGTCCAATCCAGAGTCCAGTCCTGTTTCCAAAAATCTTCAGTCCAGTCCAGTCCAATCCAGAGTCCAGTCCTGTTTTCCAGAAAACCGGCTCGGCATTGTTATAAGACCTAAAATTGGTCTTATATGGTCATTTTGAACAATGGCGGTATAAGCTTCTAAATGCCCGCGGGAGTTTTTGAAATTTCCGATTGATCATGTAATTTGATCCATGTGATTTGATCCAGTGATTTTCAGCGTTTTCAACCTTTCTTGTGCTAACATCACTGCAAGGACCATCACTTCTTGGATTAATGTTCACGTTGCAAAATCGTGTGTTTTGTTGGGAAACGGTATTTTTTATTATTACGATTTTCTCCGGGTTTTTGATATTTTTAACTGATCTCGGCTACACGCTTCAAAGTTCTTGTTGTCGCCGACCATAAAATTTTTAACATAAGCGCGACGCGAGAGAGCTTGCATTAAGGCGGCACAAACGTAAGTCATAGAATTACTTTTTATAACCTGTGATTGAGTCAAAAGCTAAGAAGAATGAGCAAGTTTTACGGAGTGTCAAAGGTGCTCGATAAACGCACAGATACTTGCGGTCGCGTTCAGTTTCTCGTTCGCTGGCGTGGATACGGAAAGAAACACGACAGTTGGGTCACGAACGAACGTCTTAAACAAGTCTTTAGAACGCGTCATCAAGGTAAGCAATCGGAATAACCTCGCCGTTTGAAATCAGTTGTTCCTGCTTGACTCTCCTTAGTTTAATTTAACATCAATGAATGTTTCTGTGTTGTTTTTTCCATAGGATCCTCAGGCTTGCTGCAAACTTTATCTTTGTTAATCGCTGGGAAACTGAACATGAAGAAGCCACCTGAAACAAGCATTGTAAGACGCGTCTCTGTTTCCATGCCAATGGATGCTGAAACTTTTAGAGAGTTGTTCGGTAGACCACCTTCCGCACCAAATAGCACATAAGTTAACGGGAACATCAATTCAAGTTTTCCGTTCCCGTTTACAAGCTTGACAACATCATATGGCCCGCCATCCGTAAAAAAATTCCGATCATCGTAACAGTTCCGAACTTCGTAATGATTGCGAAGTTCGGAATTAGTGCGATGATCGGAATTGTTTCCATCCTTCAATATTTTTTAAATCATTACAAACTTCGGAATAATTCGATAGTTCCGAATATTTCCGACATGTTGCAACAAACCTCGGAAAGAAGTCGACAGGACCCGGGAAGAAGCCATTTGTTATGTTACCATTGTATCATCAACAACCGAACCTTGAGAGGTTCGGAACATCTTTTATTTTGTGGTTGTAGGAGGTTTCTATTGTGCTGCCATTGCTCTCATGCAACCCTGCGAGCAAAGTGTCAGGGTCGAAACGAGGTATATGGGATCAGGGATCAAAGGCCTGCAAAGGGGTGTGATCAGGGATCACAGCCCGGGATCTGGGATCACAACCCGTGGGATCGGGATCAGCGGTGTTTTTCATGGAATCAGGGATCAGGCTGTCCTAGATAACAACGAGGATCGGGATCAGGGATCAGAATTCTGATCGCTTTTGGGATCGGGGATCAAAATTCTGGGTAAAAAAAATGGGATCAGCTACGAAAAAATATACCTCGTTACGACCCTGAAGTGTTAAAAAAAATACACGAATTCAGCGGCAAAAAATTGCAGCAACTAGTGTGTCGTTGTCACGCCTCTTGGTCTGCTTTGCTGATACGCAAGTGAAACTTTGAACTAATAATTTTCCTGGCTATTAAAAAAAGGTGGATCCCTTCAATCGATTTTCTCTTTTGGTAAACCCACCTCCGAGAATAAAATACAAAATTTAATACTATTTTCTGGACACCTTTGAATCAATGATACTATACTTTTCATTTATTATCGGTCAATCCCATGAAATTTTCCAAATATATATCTATTGCTGTTTTGGCCTATTTTTGATGTCAATGGTGTGTGCCTCTCTCACAAATCTCACTTTACGACACCATGGTAACATAACAAAATGGCTTCTTCTCGGGTCCTGTCGACTTCATGTCGGAAATATTCGGAACTATCGAATTATTCCGAAGTTTGTAATGATTTAAAAAATATTGAAGGATGGAAACAATTCCGATCATCGCACTAATTCCGAACTTCGCAATCATTACGAAGTTCGGAACTGTTACGATGATCGGAATTTTTTTACGGATGGCGGGCCATAACATCATGCCATCTGGATGGTCATTAAACACTTTCAAAACCTCTACGACTTGTCGATTTCAGCCCAGCAAGCCTGTTGAGATTGCTCTATTACAAAGCAAGAAAGTATTTTATTATCATTCGAAGTATTCGCAGTTTTCAAATGATTCACAGTTTTAGCGCCACGGCAGTAATAAGAACTTTTTTTCTGATGGTCAATTGAAAAAAGGAAAAGCCTTGCAAGGCAAACTCTGTAAATCACAGATCAATGGTTTTTAACCGCTGAGGTGCAATAAAAGTTGTCTTTCAGGTCTATTGTGTGGTAATTATGCAAATTTAGCTCAGATTTCAGTTGGAATCGAAGTTCTGCATTCACTTGCCGACTGTTGCTTATTTAGTGTACTGTCCAGACCTCTCTTATCTTGTTAGTTCATTAATAGCTTTACAACTATTGTCTCACCCCCACTCCAAAAGAGTTGGTTTTGTCACTCTAATCACTAACGAAGATTTTTTGAATTTCGCGGTCGGTAATCGAGCTGCCATCGGATTTTTCCATCCATTGTTTTGCAAACAATGAAGCCTAATCCCCTCCAAACAATGAAAAAGGTCATAAAAGGAGCGACAAAAAGTTCTTTCGTCAATCAAAATCCTAACCCAAAGTTTGATATGAAATCTGGACGCTCCGCGAACACTCAAAAAATTGAAAACGAATAACTTCCATGGCGATTGCAAGGTTTCAGAGAAAGATTTATACGCGCAAAAACAGAATTTCAGTCACGCATTCTTCACTCTAACCACCGTGCGGTCGACTTAATAAAAAGCAGAAAAGTAGTAACGCCGCACGAATGACAGACAAAGAATGTTTTCAGCAGCATACCTATTAAAACGAGTCGGAATTAGAATAAAAAGGGATTAAAACCGGGGGTTGTATTTAGAGAGACGTGGTCCGAATGCGACACATGTGGATAATTCCTCGCGAAGCGAGGCCGAAGGCCGAGCGTAGCGAGGTTACTAATCGTGTCGGTTCCGGTCAGACCACGTGGCTCGCAAGCCCGAGTAAATCGAGCCGAGAGTTTTTATATATGTATATATATATTTAGCAATTATTCCACGAAATCGAGTCGTATATGAGCTAATAGCCAACGAGGCGCGTAGCGCCGAGTTGGCTATAGCTCGTATACGACGAGATTGAGTGGAATAATTGTTTTATTATATCTCTAAACCCTCACTTATGAGACACTGGAATTAGTTTGTACGACAAGAATTGACTTTGTTATTGTTTTTGAACAGAACCATGTTGTTGACGAGCCGACATATTGTAGAGCCGATGTGTAAAAATGTTTCAAACACGAGTCCGGCTCGTTTTTAAACATCTCTTTAATGTACTTGTCAATTTTTTTTCGAGTTAGCAAATTAGTTTAAGAATTTTGAAGTGGAAAAAGTAGGCAGAAATAAAATAAAGACTCAGTTTACGGGCTTCACAGATCTTTCAAAATGGCGGCTGTTTGTAAGAGTTTCACTTTCGTTCGTAATAAACAATTTCGCAATATAATTTGCCCACTTACCGTCGAATAATTTCATCCCATACTTATTTGCTTCGGTAGTATTTCTTTGGTGTATGATTTTGAAGCTTGACTTGAATTTCTCCCAGTCTAATTCAAGAAATCATCCCTCCATGATGGCCGTTTTCCGTGCCAATGGTATATGAGCTGATATACCATGAGTAGGGAACCAATCAGAGCGCGCGTTTGCTCATATACAAGGGTTGCAGATATAATTCCTCGCGAAGCGAGGCCGAAGGCCGAGCGTAGCGAGGTTACTAATCGTGTCGCTTCCGGTCAGACCACGTGGCTCGCAAGCCCGAGTAAATCGAGCCGAGAGTTTTTATATATGTATATTTATATATATATAGTGATTTATGATCTTTCTCATATATTCATTGCAAGTGTGCTGTATGTAGTAACAAGTGTTTCAAGTTTCCTAAATGCCCTATGCTTTCAATAATGATTTTCCACACAAACTTTCTAGACAAATGACTGCACTAGATTCTAAGCCTTTAAGAAGAAATGGTATTGTTTGGAGCTGTTTTGATTACTACCACCTCTGATGGAAAGCCTATTAAGAAGATTTTTGTATTGCTTTTAGTAGTAGAGTAACAATAACTTTACCAAGATTAAGACATGAATCCCACCCCATAAAAATATATTATGTTTAACATAAAAAATATAACAATAATAATATCAATACCAGTAATAATAATTGTAATGATAATAATAATGATAATAATATAATGATAGTTCTTCTCGTTACTATATGTCATTGGTTACAGTTCAATACCTCTGGCTGCCATGACTTTTTCGATGAAATACCGTCCTTATATTAAATCTTTCTTCTGCAGTTTTTATAATAGAAATTTTCATATATTCAAAATAATGTACTATTCTATGGTTGGGTATGGATATTTTGCCTGTTTCTGTAACAGCACAATTAAACTTTCATGTGGTATATACTTTTGACTGATTGATGTTGATTTCACATTATTTTTTTTACAGGAGTACGTAGTGCAGCAATCTTTTTGAACATATTAAGATTTCAATAACTCTTTCTTACATGTATTGTTTTTATGATATGACCTAAAAATAGCACAACCACATACTATACAGTCGGCACTCACTATTACCAAACCTTTATTCAAAGCTTTTGTAGAATTCAATTGTTTTACCCCCAATTTGTTGATATGGCATCTCTTTTGAGGGAAGAGGAATTTTTCTATCTACCACTGGGGGTACCATTGCAACTGAAAAGAGTTACACACATTAAAACATGCACTATTCATAATGCTCTCAATTGTGGTTACCCGGGAATGAAATAATGACTGCAGTAGACAATAACATATCTAATCAGAAGATTCTTCTTACAATGAATCTCATGCAATTATAACCAAAAAACATAAACAAAAAATAATTGGAGCATTCAACTCATCCTCTGTGTAAGAACATATTGTGTTCAAAAGTGATGTACAACAAAGAAGACAAAGCAGTAGAGACTAAGAAAATAAAACTAAAGAAAAAAAACACAGGTTTTTACACTGTGGTAAACACAAGCATTCATATCAACTCTTCAAGATTTCACCTGCAAAAGATTTACAATCATTTTCAATTTGTGTTAAGTGAATATTATTGTGATACTTCATCGACTCTGTATTCCCTGTCAAGATAATAAATAATTTTACTTCTATTCCCTCTGGTGCAATCTAAGTGGCAGTGAAAGAGCTAAATGAAGGTCAATTTTTAAGCACTGTGTTGAGCGGTATACTGATCATGTAATTTGCACCAGGTGTCACTAATTGTGTACCAAACACAGCATAAGAAATAAAATAATGGGGATTACGCTGATATAAAAAAAAATATATATATAATATAAAAAAAAAGAATAAAATATAAAAGCATTGTGACTTCTTCAAAAACTAGCTTCGCGAGGTTTTTGCGGGAGTCGTATTTCTAGTTGAAGTCGTAGTAGTATGTAAGCGTGTTTATAAGTACGTTTTAGGTTATTTTTTAAATTTGACTGGAAAATCTTTGTTCTTTTTTTAGCTTACAGGTTATTTTTTAAATTTGACAGAAAAATCTTTGTTCTTTTTTAGCTTACAGGTTATTTTTTAAATTTGACAGAAAAATCTTTGTTCTTTTTTAGCTTACGGGTTATTTTAAATTTGACAGAAAAAGCACATATTTTTTTTAGCTTACAGGTTATTTTTAAATTTGACAGAGATTTTTTAGCTTAAATTTATAAGTTCATTTTCTTTTTATCAGAAAACTAAAACAGAGATTTTTTCAGATTATAAAATAAAAATGATATTCAAAGATTAGAAAAATACCCATAGAAAGTAATTATGGATAAATTAAATAATTCATGTTTGTATGAACTAAAAAGAATTGCAAGAGAGTTAAAAACGAAAGGAAGATCAAAAAATGGGTAGAATGGATTTAATTAATGAGTTTAAAAAATATAAAGAGGAGGAGATTATTGATTTAATTGAAAAAGTTACTACTACTACTAGCGATTATATTTGTATTCATGGCAAAATTAAATATTTTTGCAAAGAATGCGGTGGATCACAAATATGTAAACATGATAGAATTAAGTATGCTTGTAAAAAATGTAAAGGATCAATATATTGTATGCATAATAAGCAAAAACAAAAGTGTAAAGAATGTGGCGGATCACAAATATGCATACATAATAAACAACAACAACAATGTAAAGGATCACATGAAACAAAAAGCCTCTTGTAAGGAATATCGTATAAAATTAATTTATGATTTTAAGGATTAGAAAAAAATGTAAATAAAATGGAAGATAAATTTTTATTAAAATACGGGCAACTTTCTTTAAAGTTTTTTAATGAAAAAGGTTTTTTTATTCGTGAATTTATAGATTCAATAAATAAAGATTTGTTAAAAAAGATATCAAAATATCGCGAATTTATTGTTGAAGAAAATGGATATTACAATATTTTTTTTATAAAAAATGATAAAGTTTATAGAGGTAGAATTATTTTAGATCTTAAAAAAGGTTTGGAGTTTGATGAAAATTATTTTAATGAAATATTAATTTATGGCGGTTTTTTTAGAGATTTTTTTGAAGATGATGAGTTAGAAGATGATGATGAGTTAGAATTTTTTAATGGTATTGTTTTGGATTCAATAGTGGTTCAAATAAGAATAGATAAATATAAGTTAGAACATAAAGAGAAATTCTATAAAGACTTGTATGATGATTTAATGGCTGTAACATGGCACCCATCTAGATATTTAGATTGGTGTATTGATTTTGAAGAGTTAAAGTTTTTGGAAGAAGAGGTATTTGGTGAAGAAGATTGATAAAAGTTATGTTATATAACCCAATAAATGGTTACATAACAAAAATTTATTTAAATCTTAAACTAAAAGTTACAGATTTTCCTTTTAGATCAAACTTTTTCCAATCAGAGTCTAAAATGGTTAAATCAAAGTGATTAATCAAGTTATCATATTTTCTAATTGGAATAGATGGATAATCTTTTGATGGAATGTTTGCTAGCAATTGGGATGGTTGTATTTTTACAAGGACTCCATTTTTACCTTTATTCGTGTATGACATTCTATTATCAACTATGCTGCATAAAAGTCTCAAAGGTTCTTTTATAGTTATATCTATTTGAAATATTTTAAATAAAACCTCTGGCAGCCCTAAAGAATTTTGCAAACCCTGGCTAAATTTAATGTTAAATGGTTTATTGTTGATTATGTAAGCAAAATTATCTCCGATAATCATTGTTATATTTTTACCCTTTTCGCTGAGCTCAATTAATATTTTTATATCATTTATGGAATATATTCCTGGATTAAATATTACTAAAGGTTTATCTTGTTCATCAGTTATTTTTTCTTGATTCCTTAAAGTTATTAGTCTTTTTGTTTTAATATTACAATCTAAAAGTTGTAATTCACTAACGTTTTTCATTGGAGGGTCTAAATAAACCCTAGTTTCTGAATTATACATTGTAATGCTAAACATTTTTCATTTAGAAGGTATATGTTTAGATTAATTTTTATCGAAATAAAAACCAAGATAATAATCCTCCGGCAAGCATTAAAACAATAAGAGTATTTTGATGAGAAGATGTTTCTATATTACTAACTTCATCTGATTTATCGCTATTTGTTAATTTAGGTCTTGGTTGATTATTAGTATTTAATAAAACTTTTGACGTTCCTAAACTATGAGTTATTCCAACAGTTTTTGTTTCAATGTTTAATGAATTATTTACCCCAAATTTCATATCTTCGGTTGCTCTCATTAGTTTGTTATTATATCCAACAACGCTTTCTGTGTTTATAATTAAATTGCTTGGCATCAACAAAACATTAGGAGCTATAGCCAAATCAAGCCGTACTTTTGATTCTTGAACCGCCATTTGATATCTTTGATTTGAATTTGCGATATCATTTTCAATCACAGAGCTTTCAAATAAATCTATAAATTCTTGCTGAGTTTCAAATGCTCCTCCTCCATTACCAATAATTGAATTCCTAGTATTAACTTGCGCTCCCAATATACAGTAAACAAACGCTTCAACCGATCTATTTATTCTTCCTAATCCAGCATTTGTTAATCCATATCCAGATTTAGGTATAAACCAAGCATATTGAAAATCAACAAAGTAATCATTTCGAAGCATAGATATTAAATCTCCTTTTATTTTTTTACCCCCATCATCGGAAAATCTATTTGCGCTGCTTGGCCAAATATTTGCATCAGGATCGTAGCTCCTTATAATTCTGACATCTTGATTTCCACCACCTATTGCTTGCGCACTAGCGCTTCCAGGCACGCCTTCAGGAGGTACGTATCCTTTTCCATAATCAATGAATACATCTCCAACACCGTGATTTGCACCCCCTTTCCATCTAAAATCAGCTAAAGGCTTATTTAATCCTTTATAATCTTGATTATTGCTTAAACCAAATTCTGCGCATAAACGATTATAAGCATTTTTGTTGTATGGATTATTTTTTAAAGAAAAAGTTTGTTCGCCGGGTAATGGTACAGATAATTCATATAATATTCTTCTTATTGTAAAGTATATGTGAAATATAATAAAACTTCTAATAACTTTTGGGTAATTTAAACTATCATTTAAACTTACACCGCATCCAGATGTTGCACACCAAACCGCCATGTTTAACTGTTGTGGCCAGTGATTAATATTTGGTTTATTCAACCAAGCTCTAGCTTCTTTACCGCTAGTAAGTCCTACAGTCTGATTTTTAAATACATTTTTCATGGAGGAAATGAAGCTGTCTTTATCTGAAACATATATATTTAAAATAGTTAAAATTTCTGTTACATTTTTTGCAGATTCATCGAATTTAATACCAGGTATTGGATATGTTTTGTTTGTAGATGATAAACTTTCTGGAAAGGAACTAAACTTAACTTTATTTTCTAACCCCAAATCTTTCCATAATAATGTTTTCAAATTATTAGAAAGATTTTCAGTCCATGTTTTTCCAGAAGGATCATCATCAGACATAATTGTTGTTCCATTAACTTTCCATTTAATATATCCACCAAATGAATCATTAATAAATGTAAATTTATCAAGGTTAACATTTGGATAACGATTTTTGAAATCATTTAAAAGCATTTTATTCTTATGTTTACTTGATCTTTAGATCGAGAATAAAATGTTAATTAATTCCTGCAAAACAATTGCAACCAACTTCAGTTTTCTCATATACAAGTTTTAATGTCCTTTCTCCCCGGTAAGTTCTTTTAATAGATCTTCGCGAACTTTCTTCCTTATAATTGACATGTCGAAGTTTTTTTCTGCGTCTTTTCTAAATTTTTGTCGTATTTCTAGTTTTAGTTTTTGAAACTTTTCCAACTCTGCTAAAATTATAGAAAATTCTTGATCGGATATAACATTATCTTTCAAAGCTTTTGAAACTAAATCGTTAATTGTGTTTAATTTTGATTTTGCAATTGCAGCGGTTTGTTCGTGTTTACTAACTTTACCAGAAAGTTTTTTAGAAGCAATACCAAATCCAACCGATAATCCGCCAAAAAAACCACCTATAACTCCCAAAGGCACACCAACAATAGCACCAAAACCAGTGAGAGAAGTTCCAAGCCCTCCTGCAGATAGGATAACTGAAATCAAACCACCAGAAACACTAATTTTTGTACATATTCCTCTCGCCCTATTATATTTTTTCCTTACTTCTTCGTAATGTTTAATTTCTTTCTCAAGATTTTGTAATACTTCGCTTGATTTTTGCAGTCTGAAATTAACCGACTGAAGAGAGGAACTTGGATCAACATTATTAGGTAGTTGAGGATAAATTTTATTGTAGTCATCCATATTGTATTTTACTGATCAATGTGATATATCTTTAGATCTATTTTCTCTTCTTTTTTATACTTTCCACAAAATATAAAACCACAGCCATTATCAAAAGCCAAGCATTCTCACTTAAAAACCCAATAACCTCCCCAGCTGTTTTGAAAAGAAAGCTCACGATAGCACCAACCATTCCTGGTAATATTTCACCGAGTTTTTTACCTATAGTTTTCAAACCATTACCTACACCCCTTCCCAAAGCAGATAAACCCTTTGAAAGATTAGAAACTATAACCCCAATAATGACGCCCACAGCACTTAAAACAGCAAAAACTGTAAAACCATACTTTTTGAATATATACTTTAATCTCTCCCTAAGTGGTAAATTTTTTAGTATTTCATTTTTTCGACTATCAATATCTGATAATTGTTCTTCACTTGAAATTGTTTTATTTCTAAGTCGTTCTCTTAATTTATCAAGCTCAGATTTTAATCGCTCATTGCTTTGTTCTAACTTTGTTAAATTTGATTTGCCCTTCTTATATTTGTCTATTTCTTCTTTGTATAATTTTATTTCTTCCAAAAGTTTCTCTGCTTGTATTTTTAATTCTATATTCTGTTTAACAGTTTGATCGAAAAGACTTTTATTTTCTGCTTTTTGTACCTGTTGTCTCTCAATGAATTCCCTAAGTTCTTTTTCTCTTTCTACATATTGGCTAATCTCTTGCGGATATACTTCTGCTGTTGCTTTCAATCCTTGCAATGCATTATCTAATTCCTTATTTTTTTCAATGGATTTTTTCAATTCTGACGCGGTATTATTATATTTTTCCAACATTCTTTCATAATCAACACCTAGTTCTTTTCTCATTACTTTTGGTAAATCTTCAAGCTTAAGATTTTTATCTTTATCAAGTATTATATGTGACGCAGAATTAGTCCTATTACTATATTTTCCGATTATACTTCCATCTTCCCCATATGTTACATTAAATGTTGCATCATTAGGATTGAAGTCTGGTAAATAGCGTTTGAGTTCTTGACCTGCTTCTTGCCTTCTATCATATTCCTCATCTCTTTCTCTTAAAACATCACCCAGATTCCTTCTTTCAGATGGTATATCCCATTCAACCCGTCTTATTCCTTCATCATAACCGGGATATTCTATGTGGCTTGTAGATGTATTTGGGCTTTGGTAAAATGTACCATCTCCATCATCATCATCTTTTGGTAAATCTTCTAATGGTATATATTCTTCCATGATTTTTTTACTCATAAGTAAGAAATCTTTAGATTTCTTAGAGTTGAAAAACAAAAGTAAAATTTGATTTTAAGATTAAAAAAAATATATATAAAAATAAAATGATGAACGAAACTACACAATTAATAGATGTTAATAGTTATATTCCTAAAGTAAGCATGATTTTTTCCAAACCAATTGTTGGTGAAATTCCTGGAAGTAAACCAAAGGTTGAGTTTAAACGAATTAAAATTTTTACAAAAAATGATGATGGAACAGAAGGAGAACTTGTTATTCCAACCGGTAATTTATATTCTTTTGGTGTTTCTACAAACACAAATCAACAAACAGGTGCAATTGCAGGATATGTGTTTCCATTATGTTTATGGAGTGGAAGCAGTCCAACACCCAAAGAAGAAAAATGGATTGATTTATTCAATGAAATAGTTGACAATTGCATTGATCATTTGATTATTAATAGAGCAAAAATTGGCAAATTTGAGTTGGAAAGAAATGAGCTTGAAAAACAAAAAGGAGGTTTAAATCCTCTATATTGGAAGTTGGAAAAATATTCAATGGCTAGAGTTCCAGATAGAGGTCCAACTTTATATGCAAAATTAATTTGGGATAAAAAACAAGACCAAATTTTAACTAAGTTTTATAACTCTAAAAATGATAAGTTAATTGATCCATTAAAATTATTAAATAAAGGTTGTCACGTTGAAGAAAGTGTAATAAAAATTGAATCAATATTTATTGGTTCTTGTATTGCGCTTAAAGTAAAACTTTATGAAGCAGTTATAGAACCAAACAAAGAAATGAAAAGATTAACTAAACTTAGATGCTTAACTATTTCAGATAGTAAATCTTCTGCTGAAGATGAATATGAATATGAAGAAGATTCTGATGTTGGGAGTCTCATGTAAACCCAATAATAAATATACTTGTGTTATATAACCAAATTACTGGTTACATAACAAATAATAATTTATAAAAATTTACTGACCGCATAACCTAAACCTAACATTCCAGCTCCAACATATACCATTTCTCCTGTTTTTTGTTCATCGCTTGGTTTGTAATAATCAGAGAATTTTGGCTCTTGCATTTGACTATACAATTCAAAAGCTTGGTTTGTAGTCGAAATATTTTTTGATGCTTGATATTTTTCATCTTTTTTCTTCATTTTCCAATCAAGCATTTTTTGTCTTTTTTCCTGATATTCAGCGTAATCTCTTTGATATTTTTCCATTGCTTTATCGTGTCGTATTTTTTCCGCATCCACATTATGTCCTGAAAGACTTTTTGCAAGATAATTTCCGCCAACAAATGCTGTTGCATTCAATATAGCCCCACCAATCATCATTGCTATTGCTGCCATATTTAATTATTTTGGTAAAATCTTTTGATCCTCTAAATAAGTTTTTAGATACATACTTCCGGATAATACAGCCACCCATTTTGCATAATTTGTAATACTTGAGGATGGGTCGCTCAAAAATGATTCTTTCATTACCTTTTTAGCCACATATCCAACTCCAGCCCCTAATCCGATAAGTACCGCTGAATCAGTTACAGTTTTCACAAGTTTGTTTTCGTTTGACATGATTTTTTTACTACATCATTAAGAAACCTTTAGATTACTTTAGTAACTATTCCATTCCAATTTTTGAACGTTGTGGATTATTAATCTTTATGGGAGGAGATTGTGGTATTTTAGGAACTTGTGATAAATCAGGTATCCTATTAGAATATTCAACCCTAGCTTTTTCCTTATATCTCATAAAAAGATCAAATGCTGTAAAACCTAATCCAACAACGGATAAAACAGTAGTAAAAGATAACTCTGGAAGCCACGATTTCGCTTCACTATATGTATTTTCATTTTGCCCTTCTTCCTCAACCCTCTTTCTCTCTCTAGCTAATGCTTCTTTTGCTTTTCTATTATATTCCGCTAATTTTTTACCAGCAGCAACTTTTTTAGGATCTTTTTCTTTACTTTTCAATGAATTAGATTCCCTAGTAATTTGCTCAGTATTTGTAACATCTACTTCAGATTGTTCAGACATTATTATTATTTAGATGTTACAAATAAGTTTTTAGATCTGTTTAATATACTGTATCAATACCTTCAGTTGTGTTAGAATTTACTGGTTCTTCTCTTGAAAATTGTTGATTTTTGCTTAATTTAACGTGTTTAGCTACTTGAAATAGCCCGCTAGCAAGTGCTGCCAGTCTTCCTGCTTTTAATGCTAATAACCCAACAATGTTTGTTAGTTCGCGATTAACTAAATCATCATTCTTCAAATCCTTGCAAAGAGCATCAATATCATCCACAGGAACCATGTAAGAAATAATTTTAGAAATTAATTGAAGGGACGAATCTACCACCCCACCACTAATTTTCTTACCCATTACAGCCTGGTAACGATTAAAATATTTTTCAATATCTTTTACTGATAATTTTTTTACATCGCCCAGACTCATATCAACCCCTAAATATTCCTTTGTTGTTCCCAAGGTTGCGAGAATGGCTAGTGATTCTTGTTTAACTTCAATTTCATTATCTTTTCCCTGCGGTTGATCATCTTTTACCTCTTCAATGTAATCTTCAATATTTGCCATCTTTGTTAAATCACTTCAGGAATCTCTAAATAGCAATTAAATGGGTGGCGTAAAGATAAACATAGCCTAGAATATTTTTCAGTTTTCAGGAGTTGTACAAACTTTTTACTAGTTTCATAATCTAAATCACCGCCATAATCTTCGAAAAACATTTTCATACCTTTCTGCGACGGATTATGGAAAGTAACAACACAGGCCACATTTTCCCTGAATGGTTTTGCTATTGATGTTAATTGCTGGGTTAGAACCCACATTGATAATCCGTGATGTCTTCCAGAGAATGCTAAATCTATAAACTTGTTAGATCTTTTCTTCAGATCAGTGGATACAGCGCAATCATCTAAAATTATTAATGTATTTGTTCCGGAGAATAAAGTTTGACAATCATTTAACAATTCATTAATCTCATCTACATTACTTGAATCGGGTGATAATACAAAGAATCTCTTGTCTCCGCGAGCAAAATTATGATATGTTTTATTTTTAGAATAAGTTGGACAAATTAAAACAATGTAATCAAAAACTTTTCGGAATGAGCCGCGGAGCTGTTCAATTAGGTACTTTGTTTTCCCACAATTTGTTGGTCCTGTTATAATACAATGGAATGGTATTTTATCTCGTAAATCTTCCATGATTTTTGTATCATAATATTATGTTTTTAGATTCTTCCTTCAGTCAGTACTTAATTGATTTCAAACTTGAATTCATTATTTCCATCATTGCATCAGCCACAACAAACATATAACATGTTATTACTACTGAACTTGATGAACTACTTTTCTTCCTTTTAATTTCTATTTTTACGCCATCATGTGTATTATTTAGAGCTAGTCCACCACCATGAATATCATTATCGGGGTGAGTTCTTGTATCAACCCAAAGAGCAAACTTATTTGTATAAAAATCCCTTTCTTCTAAATTATGCTCTCCTATTTTTTGATAGCGTTTTTTCACAGATTCCCAAAGATCTGATATAATCATACCTCTAGAGTATATTCTATTTGGCACACCGTCAACATCAATATTAACAGAAGTTATTCCTGGATAGAAAAAATTTTCAGAATCCCTTCCACCTCCGCTATATGGGGCAACAAACAAAAATAATATCCCACTCATTGATCTTCTAGGTAAATTAACATGTTGATTAATAACTTCATCGCTTCCTGTTTTAAATGTAAAAGTTTTGTGTAAAGTAATATTTTCATAAAAGAATCCTTTACCAATTTGATAAGTTGATTGAGCTTCTCTAGCTAAGTATTCGCTTGAAATTGATGAATATTCTAACTCTAAGTTTTTTATTGAATATTTTGGTGTTTTAGTTGTATCAGAATAAACAACAATATCATAAACTGGGGCCAATGTAATCTCAAATATTAAATGATTTTCTAATGCTTTTGGATAAAAAACTCCATGATCTTTTAAAATGGGATGATTTATTGGTATTCTATACTTTGTATTATGAACTACAGCAAGAACTACTTGTTTTGAATCAGAATCATCCTTGTTACCCGCATTTGTTCTAAGTTTTCTAATATTTTCTGAAGAAATACCTTGTTTTAATCTATCTTTTTTATCTTCTTCTGTTAAGAATAAATCATTATATGTTTGAAATAGATCATATCTTTGAGTATCTTGCAATGTTTCACCACCAAAAAGAACTTTTAGTCTGGATACAAGATTACTTCCCACATTATTAACAAGTGTATTATTTTCATGACCCCCAACCTCTAAATCAAATAGAAGAGACACACTTCCGGGCACAATCACCAAATTCTCAGAAAGTTTAGGAATATTTATATATAATGTTTCACCTGGGTTGGCTGATGAAGGATTTAGAGTAATTCGATTCAATGTTGATTCCGCTTTCAACCCAAATGGTAATCGTGGAATTCTGTTTGGATTAATTTTTTCAGACGTCATACTTGATTTATAAGATACCTTGGCTAATCTTTAAATGAGTTCTACCTTTACAAAAATATATTATTCGGCTGAAGGGTATTGGAAAGGATATTCCGCGATTCCTAAATTAGCTGAGAAGGCGAAAGTAAGTGAAAATGAGGCAAAACAATGGTTGCAGAAACAGGCAATATGGCAAATCTATCTTCCAGCTCCAAAATATATACCTAGACCACACTGGACTGTGGATAAGCCGAATAAGATTCACCAGGCAGATTTATTATTTTTACCGCATGATAGAGTTGGAAGAAAAACATATAAATATGCGTTAGTTGTGGTTGATATCGCCTCGAGATATAAAGATGCGGAGCCATTAACTTCAAAAGAAAGTCGAGAGATATCAGAAGCTTTTACAAAAATATATTCTAGAAAATTGAAATACCCTAAAACATTAATGGTTGATCCTGGAAAAGAATTTATGGGTGAAGTTGGTAAACTCATGAATTACCATAATGTAAGAATACAAAGAAGTGAAGCTGGTAATCATAGAGCCCAAGCGTTTGTGGAAAACGCAAACAAAATATTGGGAGAAAGAATATTTAGTCATCAATATTCACAGGAAATGATTAGTGATGGGCGATCAAGGGTATGGGTGAAAAGATTACCAGCTATTCTAAAAACTTTGAATAATACAAAAACAAGAATAACTGGTAAAGAGCCTGATAAAGCTATAAAACTGAAAGAGGTAGATATTAAAACTAAAAATTATAAACGTGTGGTGGGGCTTGATGAGGTGAGACTACCAATTGAAGTTAGGGTTAGATACTTATTATCTCCAGGCGAACTTGAAGGTGGTGAAAGAAGAAGAGCCACAGATCCTATTTGGAGTATTAAGATTTATTATATTTCTGGAAGTAGGGTTTCTATTAATCAACCGGTTTTATATTATTTACAAGATGGGCCAAGACGAAGTTTTGTAAGGGAAGAGTTACAGGTTATACCCGATGATACTCAGTTACCTCCAGATTATGTTTTGAAATAAACTAAAAGATTGGGTATGTATGAATTCCATCTTCTTCAACCCATCTTTTATCATAATATGCATTCAATCCTTTTTTATTTTGTTTATATGTCACAATTTGATTGTCATTTACTCTAAATCCTGTGTTTTGTGCCATATCAATTGCCCCTTTTAAAGATGACATGTACCTATCCCAGTTCATTTCATTTTGCCTATGAATTGTGCCTTTACAACTATACTTTGCTTTACCTTTCTCATCCTCCGCGTAATAACATTTTGATGAAAGGGCAATCATTCTAATTCCATCAAACTCCAGCTTGAAAAGGCCTGGGGTCTTGTCGTGATATTTAGATGTTGATAGGAATTTTTCTTTTCCTCCATTAAAGTATTCTTTTTCCATTTCAGGTTTTATAATATTATCCAGCTTTTCAGACGAGATTGCCATGTACATAGAATCTGTATCCATTTGAATGAGCTCAAAATCCTTTCTATCAACATATTTATCAAGAAAATCGTAATAAAATTCCAACATCCTAAGTTTAGCTAGCTGATATACCGCGATTCCGCATTGATAGGGGCGGTCTATTTTTATTTGTCTTTTTCGTTTTACTATTTCATATGTTTCATTTATTTCTGTAAGATCTTCAAAGAAAGCAGATCTTAAGGCTTTTTCAACCTCTTCCTCATCCTTGGTATACCTTGTGTTCTTATGTTTTTCTTTATCTTCTATCATTTTTCCATAGAATGAATTCCCTTTCAGTTTATTAGTATCGGCTAATTCTTTACAGCCTTTATACTTTGGTTTTAGTTTTTCAATCAATACTTTAATGTCTTTGTTATCTTCAATAATTTTAAATATATCAGGGAATTGTTTTAATTCATTAGTAATTTTTACTACATCATCAATCTTGTTTTCATCAAAAGCTTTACTTAATTTTTCCAACATAACCTCTATATCACCATCTCTTCGCGCGTTTGAAACCTCTTTTGGGAACCATTCAAAAGGCCTTCCTGATTCGTATTTCAAAATATGGTGAATAGCTGTAATCTCCAAACCATGATTAAGATACCATTTTAATATAGGTGTATATAACAATATCTTTTTTGCCTTGGTAACACCAAGCAATTTTTTATTATTTTTTAGATGTTTTCTTCCTGTCGATTTTTGATATTCTTTCATATGCTCTGGTACCAAATCTTCAGTAACACTATCTACAACAAATAGAGGTGAGAACTCTTCAAACTTTTCCTTTATATTTTCAGGCACATTTATATCAACTTGTAAAAACCCGAAAAGCTTGCCGATAAGAATCTCTTTACAAATATTCTTAATATTTTCTTTGCACGCTGGGTTTTTCACCTCAATACATTCTTCTTTTCCGCATGGCATTTCTTGTCCTGCACAGTATAAATATAAACCATTTGCGTCATAACCAGCAATTCGAGCACAGTTTTTTGGAAATTTATATTTATGGGGGCGAATCTTTGTTTGGTCTTTTTCTGAATATCGCGTAAATATAATACTAGGCCCTCCAATCATACCAGTTTTCAATAGTTTATAAATCTTATTTTTATCGCATGTTTTACAATCTTTACTTATCTTTTTACATTTTTTACAAAACAAAGTAATACAAGATTTATTACATCTATGAATACAGGCGTATTCCCCAGGAGCGAATAATTCTGGATCACTTTTCTTTTTCATTTTTTGATATTTATTTAGAACATACCGCATTGAGACTCCGGGGATAGAAACTGCGTCTTTTAATATATCTATTTCATCTGGATAATATAATGCCCTGGTTTTTTCTAAAGCTTCTTTGAAAGGTATAACATCGTTTAGGTTATACTCTCTCAACCAGTCCAGCATTGTAACACAACCCCTCTTTTCAAATTCAATCAAATATTCTTCATATTCTTCTAGGGAAATATTTTCCTGTTTCAAACTTGAGTAAAAATCTTCATGTTTTACTACCCCGACGTGAGAAAGCTTATCATAACTATCCAACCATTCATACGGAAGTACAAGTTTTTTTGCTTCACAATTATTTGCTTTACACCACTTATCAAAAGAAAGTCCGGGGGCCAAGTAAGACATTACATCCAAGAATTTGAAATGAGGTGTTGATAAAAACATATACTTATTATCTTTCTTTGCAACAAAAATATCTTTAGTTTGATTGGTCATGTGTTTTACAAAATATCTTTTAATCAAATTGATATCATACTTTCCACTATTAAACCCTAAAACAGGGACTTGGTTACACCATTCTTCATATTTTTGTAAAACATGTTTTTGTAAAGAATCTTGATCAGGTAGCGGGTATTCTTCTTTAACTTTTTCAATAATGGTTTTTCTTATTTCCTCCAATTTTTCAATGAATTCTTTTATAAGCGCATCCTGGTTTGGATTTTCAATAAAAACTCGTTTGTTTGTTAAATTATCGATTATTGCAACACTAACTGGGGTGTGGATATGTGTAAAACTTAAATCATCAGTAATATGTTTATCTTCTTTTTGTAATATTGACTCAAAATCGAAAATAATATTATATGGATATGGAAAAAATTTCTTTTTAAACCATATATTGATCAATTCAGGATTTTCGCACTCCCAAATTGATACTAGATTATAACCCAAGCTTTTTATCATCTTTTCTCTTTCAATAGTTTCATTATATTTAATTTTGTCGGTTGTTGAACACGGACACCCGTGCCATTTGCAACCATAAAACTCAAAAACAGTATTTGTCTCAGGTTCGTATCCATCAAACAAAATCTCATTCCCTCCTTCATCCCTACCACACCTTTCACCACCGTGACCACAAAGCTCGTGATGAATATGTTTCCCTATAATTTCAGATTGCTTTTCTATCCACCTACAAGCTTTATAACTAAATTGGTTTTTACCCCCATAAAACACTTTTTCAGATTCATTCCTGATATGTTTTATCTTTTCTCCTGTGCATAATATTTTTGTCTTTCCTCCTGTGCATGTTTCATTAGTAAAATGCCTTTTTAAATCTTCGTGTCTGGTAAATTTTTGTTTACATCCTTGACATACCCAGTTTTCAGCAAGAAGGTCTAGATCAATAATGAAAAACCCGTGCCCATCATAAAGCCCTAAATTTAAAGTTGGTAAATTATCTTTGAAATTATTTTTCCCAAACACCAGTTTCCAAACTTTAAAATTTGCTTTATCTTTCTGCTCGTAAGCCCTGATGTTTATGGAGAAAACCTTTGAAATTTTCTCAAAATCAACTAATTTTGTTGATCTAACATCTGTCTTTTTCATTTTTTTGTTGTCATAAAAATATTTAGCTAAATTTAGCGCTTGTTTCTCTATGCGTTTTTCAGGGTTTTGTTTACCAGCAATAATATTCATGAGAATAGCTAAACACCTCCATACACATAGATTATCGTCTTTATCATCTACGGAGTAAATACATCTTTTCTTGCGTAGCTTGTCAGGTAATCTTCCACACCCAATTAAAGGTTGTCTAGTAAGAATAACTTTTATTTGCACTTCCCTAAACTCAACCCCGCCCTCATGAACACCTGGTTTATTAATTTTCTTTTCCGCGGGTAAATATGCCCTACTCCAAGCAGCTCCTTCTAAACTCAATCTCTCACCCTCACACCTTTCTATATAATCTTTTATTTCTGAAAGGGAGTTAAAAGTTCCTCCACTTCTAAATGTATGTACGTGATAAGCTATTTCCCCATTTCCTCTTTGAATCAAAGCAGTAAAACTGAAAACAATTCTTGCCCCCATTTCTATTTGAGGTTCCAATTCATTATAAATTATTTCTGTCAAATCATTATTTAGATCCCTCCTAAATCTAATGATATTTCCATTTATTCCTTCGGTATTACGAATTGGGGGGTCGTCTTCATTTTGGATTATTGAAAATATTTTAAGGACTATTGTTCTTTTCTTTTTAGTTTTTTCCTTCAATTCATCTCTCACACTATCAGATATAGTTACCTTTCTTTTTGTTTTATTTTGCCTATTATTATTAATTTTTATGATGTTTTCATTTGTTAATTCTTCAAGCTTTTTGGAAAACTCGTCTTTATCCATTACCCTAAATGAATAATTTCCCCAATTAAAATTTTGTTTTGATCGTTTTTTGGGTTTTATAAAAGTAGGTGCAAGTTTTCTTTTCCTTTTAGGTTTTGCACCTTCTTTTTCATAATTTCTTTCCATATTCTCCTCTTCTGTTTCATGCGTTTTAATTGACGGGATTTCAATTATAAGTTCTGATCTATTACCTAAAACTTTATTGAGTTGATTTCTGCTCATGCTTTTATAATCTTTAATACCAAAATCTTTTGCTATCGTTTTTAATTGTCTATCAGTAAGTATTTCTGACACGTTAATTCTTAAACCCGGTATATTATTCAAAGCCTCGATAAGTTGAGATCTAACCATTAAATTGGTGTTATAAACACCATTTTCCTTAGCTATTTTCTTTAATTGATGAACATTTAATTTATCCATAATTACTTTCTATAATTATTTTTTAATCTTTGAATATCATTTTTTTTATTTTATAATCTGAAAAAATCTCTGTTTTAGTTTTCTGATAAAAAGAAAATGAACTTATAAATTTAAGCTAAAAAATCTCTGTCAAAATTTAAAAATAACCTGTAAGCTAAAAAAAATATGTGCTTTTTCTGTCAAATTTAAAATAACCCTTAAGCTAAAAAAGAACAAAGATTTTTCTGTCAAATTTAAAAAATAACCTGTAAGCTAAAAAAGAACAAAGATTTTTCTGTCAAATTTAAAAAATAACCTGTAAGCTAAAAAAAGAACAAAGATTTTCCAGTCAAATTTAAAAAATAACCTAAAACGTACTTATAAACACGCTTACATACTACTGTCGTACTCGGTTTCCGTTCTAAGTCTCTCATGTCCTGTATAGCAAAAACGAGTCTTTGTTACTATCTATAACAAATTCAATTTCCCATCTAACTTGATTGCATTCCTGGTCCTTTTCCTTGCTGTTTCCTTTCCCTTTTTTGAGCGAGCAGTTGTTGTCTCTGCTGCGATGTCTCTTGTTATCGTCCCTGCCGTAGTTTGTTAATCTATTCTTTGAGTCGCCGCTTCCCGTGCGCTGATTTTTGCGGCATTCAAACTTACTCGACGACGATCCCTCGCCGCTCTTTCTTGTATATCTCGGAGATCTTCTTGCTGAGATGTACTTCCAGGATTAGTGAAATCGGTTTCCACAAAATTCACATTATTTTCAAAAAGGCATCACCGAATAATGGCGGAAATTCAGCGTTCTCAAGTGCGTTACTATTGCCAGGTAACCTGGCCTGCGAACGGACACCTTTAAAATATAGATATATATATATAAACATATATATAAATATATATATATATATATATATACATATATAAAAACTCTCGGCTCGATTTACTCGGGCTTGCGAGCCACGTGGTCTGACCGGAACCGACACGATTAGTAACCTCGCTACGCTCGGCCTTCGGCCTCGCTTCGCGAGGAAAAATATTGAGATACACTGGAAAATATGATAATCACAAGGCAAACTGCAATGAAAACAGAATTTAAGGAAAATCATGGCAACAGCGTACAGACAGAATCAGAGGACGAACGAAGAAACAGATTACCATATTGTCGTGAAAAAAGTTTCAGGAAAGGGGAAACAGTAACCAACCGCAAAGAAATGAAAGATGACAGTCACGTAGTATTTATACTGCAATGAGAATGCAAGTAGGTATTTTTCGTAGTGAAACGATTGCCTTCCATTTTAAAGAAATTCCCAATACAGAGGTTGCGGTTGTCATAGCAATTATTTATAATTATGTGATCTGATATCATTGCAACAGTGAAAATATATTGTAGATTTGTTTGATGTAGCAGCTATGTTCAGCATTTTTAACAGAAAAGATAGCAAACAATAAGTGACTGGTTCTGCAATATTGTCAGTGATCAATGCAATTATTTGATGTTATTACTGACTTCTAAGTAGTATTTCTCTTTGCTATATTTCTTTGCTACATATATGTATTAAGTAATTAAAAGGCTTCGTTGGGACAGACAAGTTCCATAGCCATTTCAAAATGCATGTTTACCTTTGAGTTCCATGTATCCCTTGGAATTACTCTCTTAGCCCCCACCATTTTCTCACAAATGAAAAGTTAAGGCCTACTTTGCAAAATGAAGCATAAAATCTTAACCTTTTTCCTTAATGCTGTTTAATTCATTTTTATGATGTCAAATACAAATATTTAATAACAACCACAATATACAGTTGACCTTACTACTATATAAGCGTGTTTATAAGTACGTTTTTAGGTTATTTTTAAAATTTGACTGAAAATCTCTGTCCTTTTTTAGCTTACGGGTTATTTTTTAAAAGTACGTTTTTTAGGTTGACTGAAAAATTCTGTCCTTTTAGCTTAAAATTTAAAAGTACGTTTTTAGGTTGACTGTCCTTTTTTAGTTTACGGGTTATTTTTTAAAAGTACGTTTTTAGGTTGACTGAAAAATTCTGTCCTTTTAGCTTAAATTTAAAAGTACGTTTTAGGTTGACTGAAAATCTCTGCCTAAGAGTAATTGGAAAAGTAAATGAAAGTTTTGAATGGATTTCACAAAACATGTCGGAAAGCGGAGGGGAAAAAAATCTACATGAAAACTGATACTAAGCTTATGTGAAAAAAAATGGTTTAAAAGAGAGAATAGTGGGATACAATACGAAATGGAACAATTAAATGATTTGTATTTTGTAGAAGTAAAAAAAATCGCGGGTGAGTTAAAAATTAAGGAAAGAACAAAAATGAGTAAAAAAGATCTTATTAATGAGCTCAAAAAATTCGGAGAGGAGGAGATTGCAAGTTTAATTGAAAAAGTTACTTCTAATAGTATTTACATTTGCGAACATGGTACACTAAAGTATATTTGTAAAAAATGTGAAGGAACACAAATTTGCGCCCACGGGAAAATAAAGTACGTTTGTAAAAAGTGTAAAGGGTCGCAAATATGCGTACATGATATGGTTAAGTTTCGTTGTAAAGAATGCGGGGGATCTCAAATTTGTGAACATAGAAAACAAAAACAACACTGTAAAGAATGCGGGGGATCACAAATTTGTGAACATGGCAAGCAAAAAGCTTCTTGCAAGGCTTGCAGAATGAAATTATTAAATGATTTAAAAATAAAAGCGAAGAATGGGTAATTGTGTTACATAACTTAGAGTAATAGTTATGAAACAAAAAAAAGTCCTCGGTAATTTATCTAAATCTTAAACTAAAAGTTATGGGAGAGCCCTTAAGATTAAGTTTTTTCCATTCAGTGTCTAAGATAGTTAAATCGAAGTGGTTTATGAGACTTTCATATTTTTGAATCGGAATTGCCGGATAATCCTTTGAGGGTATGTTTGCAAGTAGGTTTGATGGTGTGAGTTTCACAAGTTCTCCATATTTGGTGTTATTCATATATGACGACTTATTATCCACTATACTACACATAAGTCTCAACGGTTCCCTAATCTGTATATTTATGGGATATAATTTACCAGGATTTATAACTTCAGGCACTCCTAAACCAACCGATAACCCTCTCGTAAGTTTAACTTTGGTGTTCTTATTTGAATAAAGATAGTCAACAGTATCAGTCTCAATTATTGTTATCTTTTCCACTTCAGGATCATTAATAAAGATCGATTGAATGCCACGAAGAGAATATGTGCCGGGTTGAATTATGAAGCCCTTATTTTTTTCATCTAATATTGTCTGTCGGTCCTTGAAATTAATCAATCTTTTGGTTTGTATATTACAATCCAGGAGCTGTATCTCACGAAGATTTTTCAGCGGCGGATCTAAATAAATCCTGGTTTCTGAATCATACATTGTAATACTCAACATTTTTGTTTTGATTATATTAAACTCATCTTTAAATTTAGCTATCTTGGATAATCAAAACATTAACGAAATAAAAACCAGGATAATAATCCTCCGGCAAGCATTAAAACAATAAGATTATTTTGATGAGAAGATGTTTCTATATTACTAACTTCTTCCTCATTGTTTGATTCATCGCTATTGTTTAGTTTAGGTTTTCTTGGTTGAGGGTTGGTATTTAATAAAACCTTTGAGGTACCTAAACTATGAGTTATTCCAACATTTTTTGTTCCAACATTTATTGAATTATTTACCCCAAATTTCATATCTTCTGTTGCTATTTTCAGATTATTATTGTATCCAATAACAGTTTCTGTATTTATAATTAAATTGCTTGGCATCAACAAAACACCAGGAGCTACAGCCAAATCAAGACGTACTTTTGATTCTTGAATCGCCATTTGATATCTTTGACTTGAAGTTGGTATATCATTTTCAATCACGCAGCTTTCAAATAAATTTATAAAATTTTGCTGAGTTTCAAATGCTCTTCCCCCAATACCAATAATTGAACTCCTTGTATTAACTTGAGACCCTAAAATGCAATAAACAAAAGCTTCAACCGATCTATTTATTCTTCCTAATCCAGCTTTTGTTAATCCATATCCAGATTTGGGTATAAACCATGAATATTGAAAATCAACAAAATGATCATTTCGAAGCATAGATATTAAATTCCCATCTATTTTTTTTCCGCCATAATCAGCAAATTTATTTATTTCACTTGGCCAAATATTTGCATAAGGATCATAACCCCTTATAATTCTTACGTTTTGATTTCCTCCTCCTACTGCTTGAGAACTACCACCTCCTGGAGGTATGTATCCTTTCCCATAATCAATGAATACATCTCCAACTCCATGGTTTGCCCCTCCCATAAATCTAAAATCAGCCAAAGGTTTATTTAATCCCTTATAATCTTGACTATTACTTAACCCAAATTCTGCGCATAAATGATTATAAGCATTTTTGTTGTATGGATTATTTTTTGAAGAAAAAGTTTTTTCGTCGGGCAAAGGAAAATCTAATTCATGTAATATTCTTCTTATTGTAAAGTATACGTGAAATATAAAAAAACTTCTAATAACTTTGGGGTAATTTAAAACATCATTTAAACTTACACCGCATCCTGATGTTGCACACCAAACCGCCATGTTTAACTGTTGTGGCCAGTGATTAATATTTGGTTTATTCAACCAAGCCCTTGCTTCTTTACCACTAGTAAGTCCTACAGTCTGATTTTTGAATATATTTTTCATGGAAGCGGTAAAGTTATCTTTATCTGTAACATAAATATCTAAAATAATTAACATTTCTGTTACATTTTTTGCTGTTTCATCGAATTTAATACCAGGTATTGGATATTTTTCTTTTGTAAATGATAAACTTTCTGGAAAGGAACTATTTTCTACCCCCAAATCTTTCCATAATAATGTTTTCAAGTTAGTAGGAAGATCATCAGTCCATGTTTTTCCAGTAGGATCGTCATCAGACATAATTGTTGTCCCATTAACTTTCCATTTAATATATCCGCCATATAAATCGTGTACAAATTTGAATTTAGTAAGATTTGCTTTTGGGTAGCGGTTTCTGAAATCACCAAATAACATCTTATTCTTTGTGTTTCAAATAATTTGATCTTTAGACCTTTTAAGAATAAGATGTAAAATTCAATTAATACCCGCAAAACAATTACAACCAACATCTGTTTTCTCATATGAAATTTTTAATGTCCTTTCCCTCCGGTAACTTCTTTTAATAGATCTTCGCGGACTTCCCTCCTTATTATACTCATGTCGAAGTTTTTTTCTGTATCTTTTCTGAATTTTTGGCGAACTTCTAGTTTTAGTTTTTGAAATTTTTCCAACTCTGCTAAAATTATGGAAAATTCTTGATCGGATATAACATTATCTTTTAAAGCTTTTGAAACTAAATCGTTAATGGTGTTTAATTTTGATTTGGCAATTGCAGCGGTTTGTTCGTGTTTACTTACTTTACCAGAAAGTTTTTTTGAGGCAATACCAAATCCAACAGACAAACCGCCAAAAACCCCACCTACAACACCTAAAGGTACACCGACAATAGCACCAAAACCCGTGAGAGAAGTTCCTAAACCGCTTGCTGATAGAATAACTGAAATCAAACCACCAGAAACACTAATTTTTGTACATATTCCTCTAGCCCTGTTATATTTTTTCCTTACTTCTTCGTAATGTTTAATTTCTTTCTCGAGATTTTGTAATACTTCGCTTGATTTTTGTAGTCTGAAATTAATTACACTATCTCCGCTTTGTGTTTGAAAATTATTTTTAGGTAATTGAGGATAAATTCCATTGTATTCGTCCATATTGTATTTTACTGAACGTTATGATATCTTTAAATTTGTTACTTTCTCTTCTTTTTTATACTTTCAACAAAATATAGAACTACAGCCATTATCAAAAGCCAAGCATTCTCACCTAAAAATCCAATAACCTGACCTGCGGTTTTGAATAGAAAGCTAACTATTGCTCCAACCATTCCTGGCAATATTTCACCCAGTTTTTTACCTATAGTTTTCAACCCATTACCTACCCCCCTACCCAAAGCAGATAAACCCTTTGAAAGATTAGAAACTATTACCCCAATGATGACACCCACAGCACTTAAAACAGCAAAAACTGTAAAACCATACTTTTTGAAGATATACTTTAGTCGCTCCCGTAACGGTAAATTTTTAATTATTTCATCTTTTCGACCCTCAATATCTGATAATTGTTCTTCACTTGAAAATGTTTTATTACTAAGTCGTTCATTTAATTTATCAACCTCAGATTTTAATCGCTCATTACTTTGTTTTAATTTTGATTCATTTGATTTACCCTTCTTATATTTATCTATTTCTTCTTTGTATAATTTTACTTCATCCAAAAGTTTCTCTGCTTGTATTTTTAATTCCACATTCTGTTTAACGGTTTGATCGAAAAGACTTTTATTTTCTGCTTTTTGTACCTGTTGTCTCTCAATGAATTCCCTAAGTTCTTTTTCTCTTTCCACATATCGTTCAATCTCCAGCGGATATACTTCTGCTGTTGCTTTCAATCCTTGCAATGCATTATCTAATTCATTATTTGCTTCAATAGATTTCCTCAAATCTAACTGAGTATTATTATATTTTTCCAACATGCTTTCATAATCAGCACCTAGAGCTTTTCTAAATGTTTTTGGTAAATTTTCTGTGTTACGAACGCCATTTTCATCAACTAATGTATGCCAAACATTATTACCAGCAACACTTAATTTTCCTTCTATGCTACTATTTTCTCCAAACCGCACATTAAATGCGCCGTCATTGGGATCGTAATTTGGGTAATAACTTTTTAGTTTTTGCCTAGCTTCTCTCATTCTATCATAATCCTCATCTCTTTCTCCCAGGTTCATTCTTTCTGGTAGTTTATCCCATTGAGCCCTGTCTCTTGATTGGTTATAATCATCATAACCAGGATAATCTTGTTCAAGGGATGTAGATGTGTTTGCGGTTTGATAAAATGGGTTATCATTATCATCATCATCAGATCTTTTTGGAAAATCTTCTAATGGTATTTCTTCTTCCATGATTTTTTTTACTAATCAGTAAGAAATCTTTAGATCCCCTAGAGTTGAAAAGGTAAAAAATGATTTAAAAGAAAAAAAATATAAAAGAAAAATAAAATGATGAACGAAAATACTCAATTAATAGATATTAATAATTATAACCCCAAAAAAAGTATGATCTTTTCTAAACCAATTTTAGGTGAAGTTTCAGATAGAAAGCCAAAAGTAGAATTTAGGCGAATTAAAATTTTTTCAAAAAATGAAGATGGAACTAAAGGAGAATTAGTTATTCCAACTAGCCGTTTGTATTCATTTGGAGTTTCTGAAAGTTTTTCAACTTATTCTTTTCCTTTATGTTTATGGAGTGGAAATAAACCCACTAATGAAGAGGAAAAATGGATAGAAAAATTTAATGAAATAGTAGATTGTTGCATTGATCATATTGTAGAAAATAAAGAAGAAATTGATAGATTTGAGTTGGAAAGATCTGATCTCACTAAAACAAAGGGAGGTTTTAATCCTCTATATTGGAAAATGGTAAAAATTGAAGATGGTAAAAACAAACCTTATATGCAAAGAGTTCCTGATAGAGGGCCAACATTATATCCAAAATTAATTTCATACAAAAAAGGAGAATTTCTTACAAAATTTTATGATATTAGAAGTGAGGATTGCAATGAAACAATAAACCCCAAAGATTTAATCAATAAAGGTTGCCACGCAGAGTGTTCAATCAAAATTGAATCAATATTTATTGGTGCTCGTATTTCATTGCAAGTAAAACTTTATGATGCTCTTGTTGAAACGAAAAAAGAAATTAAAAGATTAGCTCCACGCAAAAAATATAATCAAGAAGTAATTATTTCTGACGGTGAATCTGCTTCTTCCCATATTGGTTATGATGAATATGAAGATTCTGATGATGGGAGTCTCATGTAAACCAAAATAATAAATATACTTGTGTTATATAACCAAATTACTGGTTACATAACAAAATAATAATTTATAATAATTTACTTACAGCGTAACCTAAACCCAACATTCCGGCTCCAACATATACCATTTCCCCAGTCTTTTGACCATCGCTTGGTTTGTAATAATCTGAAAATTTGGGTTCTTGCATTTGCCCATACAATTCAAAAGCCTGATTTGTAGTAGAAATATTTTTTGATGCTTGATATTTTTCATCTTTTTTCTTCATTTTCCAATCAAGCATTTTTTGTCTTTTTTCCTGATATTCAGCGTAATCTCTTTGATATTTTTCCATTGCTTTATCGTGTCTTATTTTTTCTGTATCAACATTGCGTCCAGATAAATATTTTGCAAGAATATTTCCGCCAGTAAATGCTGTTGCATTCAATATTGCCCCTATCGCCATCATTGCTATTGTTGCCATAATTTTATTTTGGTAAAATCTTTTGTTCCTCTAAATATGTTTTTAGATACATACTTCCGGATAATACAGCCACCCATTTTGCATAATTTGTAATACTTGAAGATGGATCGCTCAAAAATGATTCTTTCATTACTTTTTTAGCCAAATATCCAACTCCAGCCCCCAATCCTATAAGTACCGCTGAATCAGTTACAGTTTTCACAAGTTTGTTTTCGCTTGACATGATTTTTTACTACATCAGTAAGAAACTTTTAAATAACTTTATGTAGTAAAAAATAATTTATAATTAGTCCATTCCTAAAGATTTTGAGGTTAAATGCAATGGAATTTTTGAAGGTTGGGGTATTTGTGGAACTTGCGATAAATCTGGTATCCTATTGGAATATTCATCTATAGCTTTTTCCCGATATCTTATAAAAAGATCAAATGCTGTAAACCCCAATCCAACAACAGATAAAACAGTAGTAAAAGATAACTCTGGAAGCCATGATTTATATCCATTATTTGTCTTTTCTTGATTATACTCTATTTCTGTATTTTCATTTTGCACCGCTTGTTCCCTTTCACGTTTCATCTCCCTAGCTAATGCTTCTTTTGCTTTTTTATTATATTCAGCTAATTTCTTTCCAGCTGCGACTTTTTTAGGATCTTTCTCCCTCTTTTTAGTATCTTTATTTTCAGGTGCAGGATCAGCTGTAATTTGATCAGTATTTTTTACTTCTACTTCAGATTGTTCAGACATTGTTTTTTTAGATGCTACAAATAAGTTTTTAGATCTGTTTAATATACTGTATCAACACCTTCAGTAGATTGCTTAGTTTCCTGATCAGTTGTGTTAGAATTTGCTGGTTCTTGTTGATTTTTGTTGAATTTGATGTGTTTAGCTACTTGAAATAGCCCGCTAGCAAGTGCAGCCAATCTTCCTGCTTTCAATGCTAATAACCCAACAATGTTTGTTAATTCACGATTTACCAAATCATCATTCTTCAAATCATTGCAAAGAGATTCTATATCATCAACCGGAACTAAATATGAAATAAGTTTTGAAACTAATTGAAGAGATGAATCTACTAATCCACCATTAATTTTCTTACCCATCACCGCTTGGTAACGATTAAAATATTTTTCTACATCTTTTACCGATAGTTTCTTTATATCACCCAGACTCATTTCAACCCCCAAATATTCCTTTGTTGTTCCTAAGGCCGCGAGAATGGCAAGTGATTCTTGTTTTATTTCAAGATCCTCACTTTGATTGGTATCATTTTCTGTTCCTCCCTGTGGTTGGTCAATGTAATCTTCAATATTAGACATCTTTTGTTAAATCACTTCGGGAATCTCTAAATAGCAATTAAATGGGTATCGCAAACTCAAACATAACCTAGAATATTTTTCAGTTTTCAGGAGCAGTACAAACTTTTTACTAGTTTCAGTGTCTAAATCACCCCCATAATCTTCGAAAAACATCTTCATACCTTTTTGTGATGGATTATGAAAAGTAACCACACAAGCTACATTTTCACGAAATGGTTTTGCTATGGATGTTAATTGTTGGGTGAGAACCCAAACTGATAATCCATGATGTCTTCCGGAGAATGACAAATCTATAAACTTGTTTGATCGCTTCTTCAAATCATTTGAAACGGCACAATCATCCAAAACTATTAATGTATTTGTTCCAGAGAATAAAGTTTGACAATCAGTTAATAACTCATTAATCTCATCTGAATTACTTGTATCTGGTGATAATCTATAGAAATGTTTATCTCCTATAGCAAAATTATGATAAGTTTTATTCTTAGAATAAGTTGGACAAATTAACACAATATATTCAAAAACTTTCCGGAAAGGGCCTCGGAGCTGTTCAATTAAGTACTTTGTTTTTCCACAATTTGTGGGTCCTGTTATAATACAATGGAATGGTATTTTATCTCGTAAATCTTCCATAATTTTTTGTATCATAACATTATGTTTTTAGATTCTCGGTCAGTACTTAATTGATCTCAAACTTGAATTCATAATCTCCATCATTGCATCTGCTACAACAAACATATGACAAGTTATGGTTCCAGATCCGCTTTGTTTCCTTTTAATTTCTATTTTTACACCATCATGAGTATTATTTAGAGCAAGTCCACCACCATGAATACCATTATCTGGATGAGTTCTAGTATCAACCCAAAGAGCAAACTTATCCGCGTAAAATTCTTTTTCTTTCAATGAAATTTGTAAACCATCATCCCTATGAAATCTTTTTTTCACGGATTCCCAAAAATCGGATGGAATCATACCTCTAGAGTATATTCTATTTGGTACGCCATCAACATCAATTTCAACGGAAGATATACCAGGATTATAAAAATTTTCTGAATCTCTTGCTCCTGGAGCTTGTGGAAATAAAAACAAAAATAATACCCCAGTCATTGATCTTCTCGGTAAATTAATATGCTGATTAATAACACCATCACCACCAATTGAAAATGTAAAAGTTTTGTGTAAGGTAATATTTTCATAAAAGAATCCTTTACCAACTTGATAAGCTGCTTGAGCCTCACGAGCTAAGTATTCGCTTGAAATTGAAGAATATTCTAACTCTAAGTTTTTGATTGAATATGATGGTGCTTTAGTTGTATCAGAATAAATAAGAATATTAGTGATTGGGGCAAGTGTAAGCTCAAATATAAGATGATTTTCCAACGCTTTCGGATAAAAAACGCCATGATCATTTAGAATAGGATGATTTATTGGTATTCTATACTTTGAACCATGAACATTAGCGAGAGCAACTTCTTTTACATCTTGTGTTTTTGCATCTCCAGCTTTTGTTCTAAGTTTTCTAATATTTAACGAAGAAATACCTTGTTTTAATCTATCTTCGCGCTCTTCTTCAGTTAAGAATAAATCGCGATATGTTTGAAATAGATCATATCTTTGAGTATCTTGCAATGTTTCTCCTCCAAAAAGAACTTTCAGTCTGGTTACAAGATTACGGCCCACATTATTAACAAGTGTATTATTAGCATGCCCCTCAACATCTAAATCAAATAGAAGAGATACACTTCCAGGCACAATCACTAAATTCTCAGAAAGTTTTGGAATATTTATATATAATGTTTCTCCTGGACTGGCTGTGGATGGATTGAGAGTAATTCGATTCAATGTTGATTCTGCTTTCAAACCAAATGGTTCTTTGGGAATTCTGTTTGGATTAATTTTTTCAGACGTCATTGTAATTTATAAGATACTTTGGTTAATCTTTAAACCTGTGTTGTTCTATTTTCTAACTTGGCAATATGTTTTAATAAACCTTCTCTCGCCTCAGGAATTAAAATTAAAACATTAAAAATTTTATCACCATCTTCCATATATAGAATTTTTTTTCTAATAATTTTTTTCATAAGATTAATTTGGTATTCGCTAAATTTTGTTTCCTCCACCATTTTAATTTATAAGATATTTTTGTTAATCTTAAAATGAGTTCTACTTTGTCAAAAATATATTATTCAACTGAAGGATATTGGAAAGGATATTCTGCAATTCCTAAATTAGCTGAGAAAGCGAAAGTAAGTGAAAATGATGCAAAACAATGGTTGGAAAAACAAGCAATATGGCAAATCTATCTACCTGCGCCTAAATATATACCTAGACCGCACTGGACTGTGGATAAACCTAATCAGATTCACCAAGCGGATTTATTATTTTTACCGCATGATAGAGTTGGAAGAAAAACATATAAATATGCGTTAGTTGTGGTTGATATCGCCTCGAGATATAAAGATGCTGAGCCATTAACCTCAAAAGAAAGTCGAGAGATATCAGAAGCTTTTACAAAAATATATTCTAGAAGATTAAAATACCCCAAAACATTAATGGTTGATCCTGGGAAAGAATTTATGGGTGAAGTTAGTAAACTCATGAATTACCATAATGTAAGAATACAAAGAAGTGAAGCTGGTAATCATAGAGCCCAAGCATTTGTAGAAAATGCAAATAGAATATTGGGTGAAAGATTATTTAGTCATCAATATGCGCAAGAAATGATTAGTGATGATCGTTCAAGAGTATGGGTGAAAAGATTACCAGCTATTCTAAAAACTTTGAATAACACAAAAAAGAGAATAACCGGTAAAGAGCCTGATGAGGCTATAAAAATGAAAGAGGTTGATATTAAAACTAAAAATTATCACCGAGCTGTTGGCCTTGATGAGGTTAGACTACCAACTGAAGTTAGGGTTAGATATTTATTATCTCCGGGTGAGCTTGAAGGTGGTGAAAGAAGAAGAGCCACAGATCCTATTTGGAGTATAAAAGTTTATTATATTTCTGGAAGTAGAATTTCTCCTAATCAACCTGTTTTATACTTTTTACAAGATGGTCCAAGACGAGGTTTTGTGGGTGAAGAATTACAGGTTATTGCTTATGATACAGAGTTACCCCCTAATTCTGTTTTGAAATGATCTAATATAATGGTTTTGTGTGAATTCCATCCTCATAAACCCATCTTTTATCATAATATGCATTAAATGCTTTTTTATTTTGTGTATATGTCACAATTTGATTATCATTAACTCTAAATCCTGTATTTTGTGCCATATCATTTGCCCCTTTTAAAGCCGCCCAGTAACCATTCCAGTTTATTTCGTTTTGGTGATGAATTGTGCCTTTACAACTATACTTTGCTTTTCCTTTCTCATCCTCCGCGTAATACCATTTTGAAGAAAGTGCAATCATTCGTATACCATCAAACTCTTTTTTGAACAAACCCGGAGTCTTGTCATGATATTTAGAAGTTGATAGGAATTTTTCTTTCCCTCCATTAAAGTATTCTTTTCTCATTTCAGGTTTTATAATATCATCCAAATTTTCAGACGAGATTGCCATGTACATAGAATCAGTATCCATTTGTATCAACTCAAAATCCTTTCTATCTACATATTTATCTAGAAAATCGTAATAGAATTCCAACATTCTTAATTTTGCTAGCTGATAAACCGCTATTCCGCATTGATAGGGTCTGTCTATTTTTATTAATCTTTTTCGTTTTACTATTTCATATGTGTCATTTATTTCATTAAGATCTTCAAAGAACGCAGATCTTAAGGCTTTTTCAACCTCTTCCTCATCCTGAGTATACCTTGTAATATTATGTTTTTCTTTATCTTCTATCATTTTACCATAAAAAGAATTTCCCCTAAGTTTATTCGTGTCGGCTAATTCTTTACAACCTTTGTACTTTGGTTTTAATTTTTCAATCAATACTTTGATATCTTTATTTTCTTCAATAACTTTAAATATATCAGGGAATTGGTTTAATTCATTGGTAATTTTCACTACATCATCAATTTTGTTTTTTTCAAAAGCTTTACTTAGTTGTTCCAATAAAACTTCAATATCTCCATCTCTTCTTGCATCTGCCACCTCTTTTGGAAAAAATCCAAAGGGTTTTCCCGATTCATACTTTAAAATATTATGTATGGCGGTAATCTCCAAACCATGATTAAGATACCATTTTATCATGGGTGTATATAAAAATATCTTTTTTACCTTTGTAACACCAAGTAATTTTTTATTATCTTTTAGATGTTTTCTACCTGTCGCTCTTTGATATTCTTTCATATGCTCTGGTACTAAATATTCAGGAACGGAGTCTACAATAAATAAGGGAGAGAACTCTTCAAACTTTTCTTTTAGATGATCAGGGGTATGAATATCAACTTGGCAAAATCCAAAAAGATTACCATCAAGAATATCTTCGCAAATCTTCTTAATAAATTTAGGATCTGATGGATTTTCAACCTCAATGCATTCTTCTTTTTCACATGGCATTTCTTGTCCCGAACAATATAGATATAAACCATTTGCATCAAACCCCTTAATTGCCACACATTTTTTTGGGTTTTTATATTTATGAGAGCGAATCATTGTTTTTTCTTTCTCCGTATATCTCATAAAAACAGTACTTGGCCCTCCAACCATACCCGTTTTCAATAATTTATAATTCTTGTTTTTGTCGCATATTTTACAATCCTTCTTTATTTTGTAGCATTTTTTGCAAAACTTGTTGTTACAACAACCATGAATACAGTATTGCCCTGGGGCGTACAATTCAGGATCACCTTTCTTCTTCATTTTTTGATATTTATTTAGAACAACCCTCATTGATACACCCGGAATCGAAACAACATCTTTTAATATATCAATTTCGTCTGGATAATATAAACGCCTTGTTTTTTCAAGGGCTTCTAGAAAGGGAATAACATCATTCAAATTATACTCTTTCAACCAGTCTAACATTGTAACACAGCCCCTCTTTTCGAATTCTAGCAAATATTCTTCATATTCTTCTTCTGAAATGTTTTTCTTTTTCAAACTAGAGTAAAAATCTTCATGTTTCACAGGTCCAACTAAAGAAAGCTTATCATAACCGTCCAATTTTTCATAAGGAAGTTTAAGTTTTTGGGCTTCACAATTGTTTGCTTTACACCAATCATCAAAAGAAACTCCAGGCGCAAGGTAGGACATTATATCCAAGAATTTGAAATGCGGTGTTGATAAAAACATATACCTATTCTGTTTCTTTGCAATAAAAATATCCTTTGTTCTATCGGTCATGTGTTTTATAAAATGTCTTTTAATCAAATTGATATCATATTTTCCACTATTAAACCCCAAAACAGGTACTTGATTACACCATTCTTCATATTTTTGTAAGACATGTTTTTGCAAAGAATCTTGATCAGGTAGCGGGTATTCTTCTCTAACCTTTTCGACTATAATTTTTCTTTTTTCCTCCAATTTTTCAACGAATTCTTTTATAAGAGCATCAGGGTTTTGGTTGTAAAGAAAAATAGGTTCTTTTGATAAATTATCGATTAGTGCAACACTAACTGGAATGTGGGTATGTGTGAAAATTAAATCATCTGTAATCTGTTTATCTTCCTTTTGTAATAGTCCCTCAAAATCGTAATCAATAAAATAGGGGTATGGATTAAATTTCCTTTTGAACCATATATTGGGTAATTCAGGATTTTCACACTCCCAAACCGATACTACATTATAACCTAAGCTTTTTATCCTATTTTCTCTTTCAATAGTTTCATTATATTTAATTTTGTCGGTTGTTGAACACGGGCACCCATGCCATTTACAACCATAAAACTCAAAAACAGTGTTTGTCTCAGGCTCGTATCCATCAAACAAAATCTCATTCCCTCCTTCATCCCTATAACACCTTTCACCACCATGTCCACAAAGCCCATGATGAATATGTTTACCCATAATTTTAGATTGGTTTTCTATCCACCTACACGCTTTATAACTAAAATTTATTTTACCCCCATAAAAAACTTTTTCAGATTCATTCATGATGTGTTTTATCTTTTCTCCCGTGCATAATATTTTTGTCTTTCCTCCTGTGCATGTTTCATTGGTAAAATGTCTTTTTAAATCCTCGTGTCTGGTAAATTTTTGTTTACATCCTTGGCATACCCAGTTTTGAGCAAGAAGATCTAGATTCTTGATGAAAAAACCATGATTATTATAAAGACCTAAATTTAAAGTTAGAAAATTATCTTTGAAATTATTTTTCCCAAACACCAGTTTCCAAACCTTAAAATTTTTTATATCTTTCTGCTCATAAACCCGGATGTTTATGGAGAAAACCTTTGAAATTTTCTCAAAATCAACCAATTTTGTTGATCTAACATCTTCTCTTTTTAGTTTTTTGTTGCCATAAAAAGTTCTAGCTAGATCTAATGATTGTTTCTCTATTCGTTTTTCAGGATTTTGTTTACCATCAATAATATTCATGAGAATAGCTAAACACCTCCATACACAGAGATTATCATCTTTTTCATCTACAGAGTAAATACATCTTTTCTTTCGTAATTCATCAGGTAATCTTCCACACCCAACTAAAGGTTGTCTGGTATTAATAACTTTTATTTGTACTTCTCTAAACTCAACTCCGCCCTCATTAACACCTGGTTTATTAATTTTCTTTTCTGGGGGTAAATATGCTCTCATCCAAGCATCTCCTTCTAAACTCAATCTCTCACCCTCACACCTCTCTATATATTTTTTTATTTCTGGAAGGGAGTTAAAAGTTCCTCCGCTTCTAAATGTATGTACGTGATAAGCTATTTCTCCATTTCCTCTTTGAATCAAATCAGTAAAACTGAAAACAATTCTTGCCCCCATTTCTATTTGGGGTTCCAACTCATTATAAATTGTTTCTGTCAAATCATTATTTAGATTCCTCCTAATTCTAATAATATTTTCATTTATTCCCCGATTATTTTGAATTGGGGGATCATCTTCATGTGGGTTTATTGAAAATATTTTGAGGGTTGTTGTTCTTTTCTTTTTAGTTTTTTCCTTCAATTCATCTCTTACACTATCAGATATATTTACCTTTCTTTTTGTTTTAATTTTAGTATTACTATTATTAATTTTTATGATGTTTTCATTTGCCAATTCTTCAAGCCTTTTGGAAAACTTGTCTTTATCCATTACCGTAAAAATGTTCTTTGGTTTGAGAATTGGAACATTAATTTTAGGTACCGGCTCATCAAGAATTGGTTTTTGTGGTTTTATAAAAGTTGGTGCTAGTTTCCTTTTTCTTGACGGAGGAGAACCGGGTGGAGTTCTTGGTGTTTGTGGTTTTATAAAAGTTGGTGCTAGTTTCCTTTTTCTTGAAGGGATAGAATCGGGTGATCCGGGTGGTGTAACAGGTGGAGTTCTTGGCGGAGGAGAACCGGGTGGTGTTCCCACCATTGGCGGGTCTTCATTAAGTCTCCGCCTGTAATTTTCCAAATCCTCTTGTGTGTTTATCCCCATCTCACGTAATACCACTATTTTCTCCGCTTTTCGCATACGATTTCTCCCACGTATACGTAATTCCCTCAAAATTTCTTTTAATTCAACGTCTTTTAATTGTTCCATCTTAATATTGTATTTCACTGTTTTTTCTTTTAAACCATAATTTTTTCAAATTTTTCACATAAGCGTAGTATCAGTTCATGTAGATTTTTCCCCTCCGCTTTTCCGACATGTTTTGTGAAAATTGTTGGTAAAATCCATTCAAAACTTTTGTTACTGCAGCTTTATGCAGAAAAGTTGGTCAGCGGTGGATACCGCATAAGCAGCCACGCCAGATTTGCATGCGGCCATGTTGTTTGCCTTTTTTTACAGTTCGTTTTATGTCAAGTAGTTTTTTGAGTTTGTATCCATGTAATCAATGCCCATCGGATCTTCAGGACCAACGTTTTAAGGCCTAAACGGTAAGAACTTTTCAGTGAAACCCTAAGGTGCCATTTTCTTCGTTTTTTCTGGCCTATTCTACTCGTAGTCATATTTTGTGTACGCACCCTACAGATTGTTATCTCAAGATCATTAAAGAAAGTGTAAAGACAAGTCGTCCAGCAGTTATTCTTGTGAATGACAACGTTTAGGTTACCGCAACTCTTCCCGTGAGTAGTCGAGTGATACACGGGAGGCCAGCCACAATAACAATCGTTTAACTACACTGAAAGTACAGTCGCAATGTCCGACCGCGAGGATGCGAATTCCGATGGGGAAGTGCAAGTTGCACGTGGAAGTGTTCAAGAGAATGTTCTCGAGACTGTAGACATCGAAGAAAAAAGGAAACGAACTTTGACAGAGAAAGGATACAGATATCAGCTGGACTTGAAGACGAGTAATCTTAAGTCCAAAAGATCTGATCTGGTCAAGGTGATTAGAGGTACTCTACTGCAGAGAGGTCAGTCAGTTGATGTTAATGTATTTAAACACCAGCTAAGTGAGGCTCAAGTTCTCTATGCAGAATTTCAAGATATTGTCGATGAAGCTAAGCTGTTTGAAAGCCCTAATGAAAACTTCGAAGAGATTGGAAGAGTAGTCGAACGAACTGACCGAGAATGGTTGAATTTTGAGTCTGATATTAGAGCAGAAATTAAACATCTGGAATTCATTGAACAACAGAAAATTGAAACCGGTTCTGCTATCTCAATGAGGTCAAGTAATGGGTCCGAAAAGGGTAGAGTTAGAAGTGTTACATCAAAACTCGGTCCTATTAGCAGTGTTAAGGGAGAAAGACTTCAGTTGCAAAAGGAAGAAGCTGCCTTGAAGGTTAAGCTGGCCTTTGTAGAGGAGGAAAAAAGGTTGAAAATAGAAAACAAAAGAGTAGAGTTGATGAAGTTAGAACAACAAGAAACGTTGGAAGAACTAGGCATTAAGAGCGAACTCGCTCAGAATCAAGCTAGACTTAATATGTGTAAGTTAGCAGAGAGAGAAGAAGCGATTGAATCTGAGCAGGACCTGGGCTCTGTTCCTCCCATTGACAAAGAAAAGGACATGGACAAATTCTTTAGATCCCTACCAAACAGAAGTAACATTGGTCAAACTCCTTCTCGCCAGTATCCAATCCATTCTTCTCCTCAAGTAGACAACGTTCAACCAGCAGTTAGTTCCCCTGGTGTAGACCATGCCACACATAGTACACTTAGCCCTCATGTAACACCCTTCATACCACAGTCTGGCATCCTAGAGAAATGCATGGATAAGCTAGTAGAAACAAGTAACAGGCTGGTGGCTGCTACAATGGAGCAAAACCTAGTTAACAGGCAATTAGCTATTTCAGGACAGCTACCAAGAATATCAATCCCAGTTTTCCATGGAGATCCCTTACAGTATCCTTCATGGAACAGTTCCTTTTGCGCCTTGATCGATTCCAAGTTCATGGATGCACAAACGAAATTGAACTTCTTGAATCAGTATGTATCTGGAAAGCCAAAACAAATTGTTGAACAGTACATTTTGATTGGTACTGAAGATGCCTATCAGTCTGCTAGAACTTTGCTGCAAGAGAGGTATGGCAACTGCAATGTGGTGGGGTCAGCATTCATAAACAAACTAGACAATTGGCCAAAGATTAATACACGCGATGCAGAAGCTCTAAGAGATCTATCTGACTTTCTCCAAAAGATCAGTGTTGCCAGGGAAACTACCCCCAGCTTAGCAGTGTTAGACTTTGCCAAGGAAAATGTTAGGATTCTGGCCAAGTTACCCCCTCATATCCAGAGTAAGTGGAGAGGAATAGTACAGAAATACAGAGTTTCAAAAGGAGATGGTTCCTATCCCCCTTTTCTACAATTTGCTGCATTTGTGAGGGAATGTGCTGAGAGGGCAAACATCCCCGAGCTGGAAGAGCTACCAAAGACCAAGGAAAATGCCAACACTGGTACTCCTATGAGAAGGCCTTTCAAGAGAACAGATGGCAATTCGTTTGCAACCCAAGCATCAGAACCAATGAAGAATTCGAGGAATCAGGAACATGGTAAAAAGGAAGGCTCTCATACCTGTCAGTTTTGCAAGGAGAGTCATCACCTTGACAAGTGTAAGACGTTCGCAGTCATGCCTTTCAAGGCAAAGAAAGACTTTTTCTTCAAGAAATTTCTGTGCTTTGGATGTGCCTCTAACAGCCAACATCAAGTAGCCTCCTGTAAGAACAAACTTGTATGCCGCATTTGTTCTGGAATTCATCCAACCTGCCTCCATCAGCAGAAAGCCTCTGGTGAGAGCATTTCGAGCTGTACAAATGTTTGTACAATCCCAGAACAAGAGGGTGGTTTGGACCATTCCATGATTGTACCAGTGTGGGTCAGACATGCAAGTGAACCCTGTAAAGAAGTCTTACAGTATGCAGTATTGGATGACCAGTCTAACGTGAGTTTTGTGTCACAAGGTCTTTGTGATCAACTGGACTTGCAAGGCCCACCAACTGATCTACTGCTGACCACAGTACAAGAGAGAAATGTACATATTTCAAGCAACCATATTTATGGAGTTGAAGTGTTGGATTATCAAAGGGAACATGTAGTGAAGTTGCCAATGTTGTTCAAACGAGGTGCCATTCCATCCAGCCGGTCACAGATTCCCAAGGCCAGAGTTGCCCAACAGTGGGAACATCTACGCCCTATTGCTAACAAACTCATGCCGTATGACCCCAATGTGGAGGTCTCCTTGCTTATTGGAAATGATTGCCCTAGTGTTGTCAGGCCCAGAGAAGTTCTCGTGGGAGGTGAAGATGACCCGTATGGTCAGAGATCCCTACTGGGATGGGGTATAATCGGCAAGGTTTGCAAGTCTACATCTGATAGTGCCAAGAACGAAGGAGTGTGCAACAAGGTAGTGGTTAGTGAAACCTATGAACACTTTGCGCTCTCAACAAAGGCAAAGGAAATCATCAACCCAGAGAAGATTCTAAGAGTTCTTGAGTCAGACTTTATAGAAAGTTCTGCAAGTAAGAAGCCTTACTCAGTAGAAGATCATAGATTTCTCACTATCCTGGAGAACGGTATCTTCAAGAGAGCAGACGGTCACTACGAGATGCCACTCCCTTTGAAGTCGGATCAGATCTCTCTTCCTTTCAACCGTCAGCTAGCTTTCAAGAGATGGCATCAGTTACTAGCAAGATTCAAGAGAAACCCAAAGTACCTCGAAGATTATCGAGCCTTCATGAAAGATGTGATTGCCTTGTGTGCAGAGAGAGTACCAGCAGACGGCTTGAAGGTACGGGATGGAAGAGTCAACTATGTCCCCCATACAGGAGTATACCACCCGAAAAAGCCGCAACAGATCCGAGTGGTCTTTGATTGTTCTGCACAGTTTGAAGGTGTGTCCCTCAACAACTACTTGCTGCAGGGCCCAGATCAAATGAACACTTTATTGGGGATTCTGTGTAGATTCCGTCGGGAAAGCGTGGCATTCATGACCGACATCAAGAGCATGTTTCATCAATTCATGGTGACGGAAGACCATCGGGACCTGTTACGCTTCCTATGGTGGGAAGATGGGGATCCAAAGAAGAACGTTGTTGAGTACAGGATGAAGGTCCATCTTTTCGGAGCCACTAGCTCACCCGGCTGCGCAAACTTTGGTTTGAAGAGAGCAGCGGATGATGGCGAGAGTGAATTTGGTAAAGAAGCTGCTTCATTCATAAGAGATGATTTTTATGTAGACGACGGACTTAAATCTGTTGCTACAGTTGAGAAGGCTGTCGCCCTGATAAAGGCAAGTAAAGGTATCTGTGCCAAAGCGGGATTGAAATTGCACAAGATAACGTCAAACAGTAGGAAAGTTCTACAGATGATTCCACTTGAAGAACGTGCCAGTGGTGTAAAAGAGTTAGATCTTGACGCGGATCCACTGCCCTTGGAGCGTGCATTAGGAGTGATGTGGTGCGTCGAGAATGACAGCTTCAAATTTCGCATCGAACTTCGAGATCGTCCTTCAACCCGACGTGGTATACTGTCAACAGTGAGCTCGATCTACGATCCCAGTGGTTATGTGGCACCAGTCACCTTAAAGGGGAAACAAATTCTTCAACAGATGTGCAAGGACAAGCTTGAATGGGACAGTCCTCTTCCAGAAAGTCTCCGTCCTCAATGGGAGAAATGGCGTCAGGATATTCTCAACCTAGAGCAGCTAGAGATTCAGCGATGCTTTAAACCACAGAATTTTGGACAGATCCAAGCCAGTGAGTTGCACCATTTCTCCGATGCAAGTGTAGAAGGCTACGGACAGTGCTCGTATCTTCGAGTTGTTAACACATACAACCAAGTCCATTGTTCCTTTGTCGTTGGCAAGGCCCGAGTTGTCCCCCTAAAACAGATCACAGTGCCCAGGCTAGAATTAACCGCAGCCACTATCTCAGCCAGAGTGAGTGAATTCTTGCGTCAAGAATTGTCTTACACGAATGTCAAGGAGTACTTCTGGACGGATAGCGACGTTGTGCTTGGATATATCAACAATGACGCGAAACGGTTTCACGTATTTGTGGCTAATAGAGTACAGCAAATCCGTGACCTTACAGAGCCAAGTTCCTGGCTACACGTCAACACTGAAGTCAATCCTGCAGATCATGCATCTCGTGGTCTCACCGCCTCACAGTTGCTACAAGGGTCAAGTTGGCTGACCGGTCCAGAGTTTCTTTGGGAAAGTGGGCCTTTCCAGCCCAAGAAAACCAGAGGACACCCAGTTGATGAGAATGACCCAGAAGTGAAGAAGGCGCATGTTTTTAACACCCACGCAGAAGGTTCAATTACTCAGGCTCTTCGCCCGTTCAGGTCAGACCGTTTACACCATATTTCAAGCTGGCAGCGTGTGTTAAAGGTTGTAGCCATTTGCCTTCGACTTAAGACCAAGCTAGTGAGTAGAGAATTAAAGTCAAGTAGTCTCAGACAGACAAGTGCAACAAACGATAAAACAGTCCTGAAGGTAGCAGTCACGGTAGCAGAGCTCCAGGCAGCTGAGAAGGAAGTTTTGAAGATTGTTCAACGTGAGCAGTTTCATGAAGAGATTCAAGTTCTTGAGAGACTTAAGCTGGTAGGAGAAGCAACAGACAGAAATACAGCAAGACAAAGAAATATAGCTATCAGGAGAAGCAGTTGTTTGTATCGCTTGGATCCATTTCTTGATGAGGATGACCTTATCCGTGTCGGTGGTCGCATCAAACGAGCCAACCTTCCGTTTGGAACTAAGCATCCTGTAGTTCTTCCAAGAAAAAGCCATATCACGGCTCTGCTGATCCGATTTTGTCATGCTAAAGTAAACCACATGGGAAGAGGAATCATACACAATGAGCTACGCCAAAGAGGTTATTGGGTAGTTGGAGGCTCATCAGCTGTATCAAACTGCATATCTCGGTGTGTAACCTGTAGGAAACTCCGTGGATGCCTGCAATTTCAGAAGATGGCGGACTTACCTGCAGATCGAGTTGAGCCCTCGCCTCCTTTCTCTTACTGTGCTGTTGACTTCTTTGGTCCATTTCTGATCAAGGAGAAGAGAAGTGAAGCGAAACGTTATGGAGTCATATTCACCTGTATGGCCAGCAGAAGTGTGCATCTGGAGATGGCTAACTCATTGAACACCTCATCCTTTATCAACGCATTGTGTCGTTTCCTCAATAGGCGTGGTCCAATACGACAGCTTCGCTGCGATCAAGGCACCAACTTTATGGGAGCGAGAAATGAATTGAAGGCAGCCTTGAAAGAACTGGATCAAGAGCGTCTGCGTGAGTACTTAGTGGAAAATGGCTCTGACTGGATACCATTCGAGACGAACACACCCCATTCAAGTCACATGGGTGGCGCCTGGGAGCATTTAATCCGGACCATTCGTAGCGCATTGGAGACACTGCTTCTCAACGCTGGTACCCACTTAAACGACGAAGCCTTCAGAACGTTCTTGACGGAAGCAGAATGCATTGTGAACTCCAGACCCCTAACTACCAACTACCTGAATGATCCAGATGCACCAGAGCCACTTACGCCGAGTCATTTGCTCACTCTGAAACCAAAGGTTGTGATTCCACCCCCTGGAAAGTTCCAGAGAGCAGATCTATACTCCCGAATGTGGTGGAGAAGAGTGCAGTATCTCGCCAACGAATTCTGGCTCAGATGGCGTCGAGAGTTTCTCCAGAGTTTACAGACCCGTGATAAGTGGAACCATTCAAGGCGTAACCTGTCTGTTGGAGATATAGTGATATCCAAGGAGGATGACAGCGCACGTAATCAGTGGCCACTTGCCCGAGTTGTTGAAGTTTACCCTAGTGCGGATGGATGCGTCAGGAAAGTCAAGATTATGATGGCGAATGGGGAGCTTGACAAGAATGGGAAACGTCAAAAACCTCCTACGTTCCTGAACAGACCCATCCACAAACTGGTCCGCTGTTATTACCCTATGAAGAGTCTGATGTTACTGTTGAAAACAACAGAAAGACCGAGGAGTTCCCCAACGAGGAGCCAACGTCTCAGTGAAGCACCATCCAGTTGATGCAAGGAACTTTGTTGCAAACTCTGAACCTTGTTAACCCATTTTGTTCGCTTTTTGGTTTGAAATTTTCTAAGTTGGTAATTGTTAGTAAACAATTAGAGGAGCCATGTTACTGCAGCTTTATGCAGAAAAGTTGGTCAGCGGTGGATACCGCATAAGCAGCCACGCCAGATTTGCATGCGGCCATGTTGTTTGCCTTTTTTTACAGTTCGTTTTATGTCAAGTAGTTTTTTGAGTTTGTATCCATGTAATCAATGCCCATCGGATCTTCAGGACCAACGTTTTAAGGCCTAAACGGTAAGAACTTTTCAGTGAAACCCTAAGGTGCCATTTTCTTCGTTTTTTCTGGCCTATTCTACTCGTAGTCATATTTTGTGTACGCACCCTACAGATTGTTATCTCAAGATCATTAAAGAAAGTGTAAAGACAAGTCGTCCAGCAGTTATTCTTGTGAATGACAACGTTTAGGTTACCGCAACTCTTCCCGTGAGTAGTCGAGTGATACACGGGAGGCCAGCCACAACTTTCATGTACTTTTCCAATTACTCTTAGTACAGAGATTTTCAGTCAACCTAAAACGTACTTTTAAATTTAAGCTAAAAGGACAGAATTTTTCAGTCAACCTAAAAACGTACTTTTAAAAAATAACCCGTAAACTAAAAAAGGACAGTCAACCTAAAAACGTACTTTTAAATTTTAAGCTAAAAGGACAGAATTTTTCAGTCAACCTAAAAAACGTACTTTTAAAAAATAACCCGTAAGCTAAAAAAGGACAGAGATTTTCAGTCAAATTTTAAAAATAACCTAAAAACGTACTTATAAACACGCTTATATAGTAGTACCTTTTACAATGGAAAAACTCTATAAGGGAGAAAATAAAGTTTGTAATGCCAAAATTTCTACAATCTTTCTTATATATTCATTGCAAGGTTGCTGTATGTAATAACAAATCATTGAAGTTTCCTAAATGCCCTATGCTTTCAATCATGATTTTCCAAACTAACTGCATTAACATGATTGCCACAGGTCAGGAAATGGTAAGGGTAAGAAAATTCTTTAAGGTCAGGGAAAAGTCAGGGAATTTCAAATAAAGTCAGGAAAAGTTTAAGTATTTGAGAGAAGTCAGGAAAATGTGAAATTTAAGAGTGCTGATTTGATTCTTGGCAATTCAGCGTTGGTTTGGTGTAACCAAGAATGTGACACGAAATGTGTTGGATTGATAGAATTACATGACTGATTAAAAGCTGATTTTGGATTTTCAAGAAAATCAATCCTTTTTCCATGACTTTGTTATCTTAAGAAACTATAAATTGATGTTCACTGTGTGTGACTTTCTGAAAGCATATTAAATAAATGGGTTTAGGGGTTGGCTGTGAGGAGAGGTTGGAGACCATTACCAGGACTAATTTGTGACTTTTCTAATTTAGTTGGTAAGGGAAATTTTACATTTTCCAGGAAAAAGTCAGGGAATTTCAAGATCCTTTGGCTGTGACAATCATGACTAGACTCTAAGCCTAAAAGAAGAAATGGTATTGTTCAGAGTTGAGTAATTTTTACCACCTCTGATACAAACCCTATTCAAAAGAAAGCTGTATTGCTTGAAGTAGCAGAGGAACCTTTTCCCAGATTAGGACATACACCCCCACCCCATAACAGTATATTATGTTTAACATAAAAAAAAATGATAATAATAATATCAATACCAGTAATTAGAATAATAATAATAGTAATAATACAATAATAATAATAATAATCATAATAAACACAAGAAATGAGAAAATGAGAAAAGTTATAATGATAGAATAATAAGTAAATACATAAATTGGGGTTTTATCCCTCAGGAAAAACAATTACAAGTTCTTTAAAAACTAGCTTCGCGAGGTTTTGCGGGAGTCGTATTTCTAGTTGTATATGAGAGGTTACACTGGAGAGGAGAACCAGAAAGACAACCTTGAGATTCAGCAGATAATTTCCAGCTGTTGTTTCAGTACAGACAAGGAGAACAGTAATGAAAACATGAATACAAGACATGGTTCCACAAAAAGAAAACTGCCTTTAAAAGATACGACAAAGGAACGGGCAAATTTACCTTCGGGAGAAAATATTTCAACAACCAACAACGAGGTTAGCTTTTGAAAATTATTGTGTAACAAGTAGAGAATGGCAACAATGTTTATACCAGTGTCAAACTGGAATCGTAACGCAAATGAGGGGGCAAGTGTCACGTTGTGAAAACACGCAACCATTTAAAGTGAAAAGAACATTTTATATTTTTTCTTAGCAAAGAAGAAAATAGTTTAAGCGTTTCATTTGCTCGTATATAAGCTAAAGATAGTCTGGTCAACGCTATTTCGATAAAAAGCTTGTGAAATAAAATGTACAGTGTTGATCCCCACAAAATGTTTTACAGTGTACAGATAACTAAAAATATCTTAATGAAAGTGATTACTGGCTACATGAATTCACGATGATTCCAACGTTCTTAGCATTGATGCAAGAGTTTCACTGCTTTTTCTGCAGCACAGTATCTGCAGTTTTTTGCAGTGCGATCAACAGCTTTACTGTGTGTCAGTATTGGCGCGGGGGCGTTTTGGGAGTCCTGAAGGAGTCTTGTTATGAATAGCGTGACCAAGGTGACGTGGAATATTCTTGACCGCACACTGCGAACTAAAGATTCCCCCAAACTGCTTAAAGGAAAAAACATTTTCGGGCAAAAACTCATTCTAACAATATAGTGGCTTTCATCAGCGTATTCAACACTGAAAAGTATGAAATGGTGCAATTGTGGAATGTATCAGAATAACAGATGTACTTTCCGTATCTAAAAAATCGAACAACGGCAGGTATTGAACAAACGTGTCACGTCATGTACTGACCACAGCACGACATGATAACGTACGTGTACGCCTCAAACCTCGTAGCATTCACGCAATAGAAGCCAAACGTCCTGGATTTGCCTAAAATTACCGGGTATTGTTTCAAAGTGTGTTTTACCGAAATATGGTAAAATTGTTCAGGTTTTTGCAAGAATTTAGAGATTTCGTGACATTTTTGTGAAATTTCAAAATTCACGACATCCATCCTTTGTTATAATTTTTTAGTTAACTATTAACTTTTTTGTTAACTATATTAAAAAAAGGTCATAGTCCAGTCCAGAGTCCAGTCCAGAGTCCAGTCCAGGGTCCAGTCCAGAGTCCAGTCCAGAGTCCAGTCATCTTTTCCAGCTGGCCTTTTGAAAATGGGAAAATAATTCAAAACAATAGCGATGGGCGATAACGGTCTCTTGGCCATCAATAAGAATGCTGTACAGCAGATCTTCCTCTATAGTCTTGTGATGAACAACAACTGGAAGAAACAAACACAGAGACATAAAAAATAGCTATATAAATATATCAGAAATATCGTCATTTGGTTAGCTACAGGCCATGACTCACTGATGTTTATCAGTCTGTTGCTTTTAAGAATTCAAATAAAAATTATCTTAAAATTTATCGACGGATATTGTAACATAAACAAAAGTTTTAGACTCTGCTGTTTTGCAGGATAGTTTCGCAAACGTTCTGTTACAACAAAAAAAAACCTGTTCACGCTAAGAACTAATGATACGGTATCGTTCTCATTAGATAAAAGAAAAGATTCAAACAACGCACTCTCCGCATTTGTTCTGATCATTTGGTATGGCGATTCTAAGCTGTTTTTTATCTGCGTGCCCTTGTTGGACTTTAAACAAGTGTAGTTGTGGATACGGGGCTAATATATTCCCCTTTAGTTCCTTTATGTGTGCGCGTTACCAAGCACTTTGTATCTTTTTCTGCGATTTTGTAGAGTAAAAAATGTACAAACAGAATTAATGACTCTTTTGTGCTATTAGCGTCTAAAAGCAGAGGTGTTTTCAATGACCAGCTGCTTGCACATCTCTCCCACTCTTCAAAATGAGATTGCAATTAAACGAATTATCTCTTTGTCTTATGGAAATTTCCATTACAGAAAAAAAGAGAGATAAACAAAGAGCATTTGTCATGTTTTGGTTGGGGCGTTGATATTGTCTTTTTGACGCCTACCTTCGTAATCGATTCTGTGCTAAAGAGGGTCAAACAGAAGGGTTCCAGTCACAGCATTCATTTGCTTGTTTGAGTATCACAATCTTCTGTTATACTTTGTGCGAGGTAAGAAAGAGTAAGAAACCTCCGTAACTTTTCTTTATAACATGATAGTGACTGTCTCGAGTCATTTGTAGGATCAAGTAGAGTTCCATTCTTACTTATAATGTTCTCGCCCAAACTGGAGTCATATCAAAGGGTGCCAACTATTACAGACCTATTGTAGAACTGCGATACTAACAAGTAGTTTATCACACTATACGAAACTTTATTGTGCTGCTAGAAACGCCGGCTTTCTTGATACTCACTAATTGTCATGTTGGTCGGTAGATAGTTTCATTCTTTGTTGACCAATTGTATTGCACAATTCGTAATGCTAGAGAAGTTGGTATCTACTTGTTATAAGTTCGTTTCAGTGGTGACCTTTAATTTGTCACTTTCCCGAAAACGTTTTACTACTGTGTCATAAGTTACATAAGACTTACAACCCTTTCACTTACAAGATCGAAGCTTCAGTGATTCTTGTTAGTGAGTCGCCAACCTTATTCATATGTTACTTTTGGAGAATTTGATGTAAAATATATTGAAAGATTCTCCTTATCTTTTTCATTAGCACTTTATTCAGTAATACTTTTTAAGAGAAGTTATATTTTGATTAACCACGGGGACAAAAGGGATAAAAGGTCTTGCACAATTACATTAATTCTCTAAGCCACTCGACTTTTCTTTTTTGAAGCTTGCAATTTTTAACTCGTGGATACGCGAAGCGTATTGGCGAGTTTTTGTGGGGACTCCGATATGCAAATTGTCACTCACTCACTCACTCACTCACTCACTCGCTCACTCACTCACTCACTCACTCACTCACTCACTCCAGTGTAGACACACTTCGTAATTAGTCGGATAGAACTCGGGGGCACCGATATGAAGACGACAATTGTCGTGACCGAAGTCACGGAAGTCTGTTAATGAAAGTTCGCGCTGAAAGTGTATCGTACCGTTGCCAGAGTTTGTAATGATTTTGTAGCTTAAGAGGACGATTAGCGAGGCCCTGTTAGGGGGAAATTTCGACAAGCAACATGGCCTTGAAACGGCGACATAAAGGACCTGAAATGGCGACGAACGACGAGCCGCTCACGGGAAATTACGACAGCAACCTTCGACCTTCCGAAATTGCGACGTGAAAAGGTTTGAAACTCAGACGCGCGACATAAACAACCTCACTAACAGGGCCTCATTAGCGGTCTTACTAAAATCAAAAGGAGTTTAAATGTTTCCAGTTAGGACAATGACCAACTTGGAGACTGAATTTCATGAGCCTTTTACTCGGCCAGGCGCTAAACGTGAACAGATGATAACTATTCGCTTTTCCGACATCGACCGCCATCGACCGCCCCCAAGATTACAAGCAGTATATGAATTTCAGTTGGCTCGAAAGTGATCTGAAGATGAGAAAATCTCTTGCTAATGTAGTAAGCTTTGGTGAGAACTCATAGAGCGAAATTAGCACTTGAATGAGAACTTATATGAGCGAAATGAGTACTCGTTATTGAACGAAACTACTATAAATTGACGAATCCATGATGTGAAACCGAAGAACTTCTGTGGCCAACCTGGATAAGAAACATCGCATGTAGGACTTTTCTACTGATTTAAGTGTTAGTACTAACAGGAATGGAGTTGTAGAAGTATTGGGACGGCCAAGAAGTATGTCAACATTTACTTGTAAATATGGAGGCGGCTGCCGTGACGGAGAACCACGAAGGTTACAATGTAAGAAAGTCATTAAAGGGTTCGAAAACAGTAAGTCATGTAGAAAATGTATTAAGCGTTATATTATATACAATACGCCACAAGCCGTTACAATGAAAAGTTTTCTGTCTATTGATTTCCGAATTTACCTTGAAGTGAACTAGATTGTGTTGAAGTAGACATGTTGGAAAAATAGGCTTACCTGTTTTGCTTACTGTTGTGTGACTCATATTTACATTATAAAAACAAGAAGTTATAAGGATAAAAACAAATATGTATTGCTGTATTAATGATGGCAAGTGTGATTTTTTTTAAGTGCAACGCTGAATATATATACCACTGATAACCTAAAATGAGATGGTAATGTAAATAAACTAATTCAACTTGATAAAGGATTGAGAGTCTTAAGGATTTTAAGATCATCACTAACATACTTTGCAAAAATGCAAGAAAGACTTGTTTGGTATGATTCGTCAGCTGGGCTATCCTACATGGTTTTGTTCATTATCAGCTGCAGAATCAAGGTGGATATTTCTGTTGAATACATTGAATAGACTTGTAGACAACAAAAACTATAATGATGATAAAATTGACAATGTCATGGCAACAAAATTCAGACCTTATTCAGAAGGACCCTGTTACATGTGTTAGAAACTTTGAACTCACAGACAGTGAGCAGCAGGATACCAGAACTACATTTGGTTTCGGTGCCATTTAATCCTGTACCCTAATGTTAAGTTATCAAATTTTTTAACAACTGTATGCTTGCCACCTGCCTTATAACTGATGCCTAGTGTAGTCAAATGATTGGCGTCATGTACTCACTGTATGTTTATTTCAAAAAGCTACTCAGCTCCCTGGTCACTTTTATGTTGTGATTATAGATTATTAAAATTATCTTCAAGTTCATTCAATCACAACTCTGAAAAAACACCTCGGTAATTTTTAAATTATTTCTTTTTTCTCTGTTTTGTAAACATATCCACGAGTTCACCATAGTCCTACTTTGATTATTTCTGGCAGGATCTAAGTTGTCCAGATGTCGTTTCTGTGCATATTCCTGATGCTGGCTCTACCACACTACATAAATGGTAAGTATTCAAAACGCACATGTGGTGAAGGGTGTTGTGGTACGTGTGCTCCCACCCCTCCTTAGATAGGTAATTATTTTGTAGCTTAACTCATCTATGCAGCAATTTTGTAGGCTTCACCCCCCCCCCCCCTTCCCTTATTACTCACGCAACCCAAAAATGCCACTTACAGCAAAACACAATGTGGATGTGGACATGACAGGTACCCTGGGTGTGACACAGTGTGAACCCCCACCCACCCCCTTAAAAAATCTAACTACGCCCCATGGTATCAGTACAACATTCTTACCTCAGTGTTGTTTTTTAGTCCAGGCTTTTTACTGCAACAGTTGTTACAGCACCACCAGCTGGGAAGAGTGTAAGGATAATTGGACAGGGCAATTAGCATGCGGAGCAGTAACATCAGGCAATAAGTGCTACCACGTAGAGCATCAGTTCAGTCGCCCGGGATTAATTGGAAATAACAACATCTTCAGTGACTGCCTTCCTCCTACTGAAGCTGCTAGTTATTGCGACGACCAGGAAGCCACAGCAGAGTCAGCGGGAATATCTCTTCATCACTGTTTCATTGAGGAATGTCCCCCGGAAGTTTGCCAAACAGGTTGTTTATTAATTAAGGCTAGAAATTGAGATAATTTCTCCATTAAGCCACCCCTCTCCAGAAGAACACATTTACCAAGCCGCTCCCATCTTTCAGTCACCCCTCTACCCTGAAGAGAAAATTATTATGCACAATGCCTTGGTGAAATCAAGTGCTATGTTGTCTAGGTTGTTTAGCTTGTGATGTTGTCGCATCATTATTAAATAGATTCGGAAAATGATTAACACGAAATCATACATTACAAGACTGTGGGTAGCCTGTTAGTCGGCTCTCTTGTAGGTTTGCTTATATTAATTTTATTTTAATCTTGAAGTTTCGGGATTCTTGTAGCAAACTATCGAATCGCCGAAAATTATAACTATTACTTTCAAATACTGTTAACCTATGTTGGCTAAATCAAGCCGCCCCCATTTATAAGCCACCCTAAAGGTACCTTGAATAAATTAGTCACCCTGGCGATTTGGTAGAGAATTTGTCTCGTGTGGACTCGGTAGTGTATCGTTTAACGTGTCGGACTTCCGAGTACGAGGTCCGGATTTCGAACTCTGGTGATCGCGCCATGTTGTTTCCTTTAACAAGGAACTTAACTCCACTCCGTCTCACTCCACCCAGGTGTACAAATGGGTACCGGCAATATAACGCTGGGGGTAACCCTCGATGAAACAGCACCCCATCCAGGGGGGAGTAACAATATTCCAAATTACTTCAGGCTACTGAAACCGGGATAAGCTGTGGCCGTGTGGGCGTTAAGGATTGTGGGTGTCTTTGCCTTTCCCTACCTGGCTTAAAATCGCAATAGGCAAGGGTGCTTTCCATTTCAAAGATCCAATGATGGATTTAATAATATTCACCAGGAGTGAATCACCCAAAATATACAAAGACCACAGGACTGTGCCTAAACGAGCCTTACCTTGCTGGCTTCCTTAGCGTTCATTAGTTAGTTGTTGTTGTTGTTTAGTATATCACTGTTATTGCTATCTTTTGTATTTGGCCATGAAGCAACATTTACTGTACATAAAGCAAAAGCTGTCATCTTCGCCTACCCCTCCCCCCCACAAAAAAAGAAAGTCTTACCACCGGCGATCGTCACAGTAAACCTGCTCAATGCATCCTCTTTACTTTTTAGGGTTTGGCCCCTTTTGCATGGACTGTAGCAGTGTCAAAGGATGACTGCAAAGCCAGTCAGAAAGCAATAAAATGTGTGGAGGGAGCAAATTGTGTACATGAAGCAAAAGCTGTCATCTTCGCCTACTCCTCCCCCCCACCAAAAAAAAAAAAAGGAAGAAAGAGTCTTTTGTATTTGGCCATGAAGCAACATATACTGTACATAAAGCAAAAGCTGTCATCTTCGCCTACCCCTCCCCCCCACCAAAAAAAGAAAGTCTTACCACCGGCGATCTTCACAATAAACCTGCTTGATGCATCACTTTCCTTTTTAGGATTTGGCCCCATTTGCTTGGAGTGCAGCAGTTCTGTGTCAATGGATGACTGCAAAGCCAATCAGAAAGGGATACAATGTGTGGAGGATGCAAAGTGCGCATCTGCCTCTTTTGATCTGGGCGGAGTCTCGGCGCACAGAAAAGGTTGCGTCTTAGCTGATAGCTGTTCCACGTGCAGCGTTCCATTTGGAACTTGTAACATCAGTTGCTGTGATTCAGACCATTGCAACTATTAGCAGCTGAGGCAGCAAAAGGTAAGGATAAAGAGTGTCATAGGATGAAAAGCAACGGATCGTCTCCTTCACATTTGTTCAGTTTTCTGGCTCGCCAACCTCGTTCCCAGGGTCTCTCTTCTTCCCGCTTCTGAGCGGGAGAACGATAGACCCTGGTCTGATCTGGTCACGTGTCCCTTGGACAATTCATATCATAAGGGAGGGACCCTTTGATTTTAACACTTTGTCGACGTATTTTTGTCAACTACAAAGAGAGGCTATTTGGAAAAGAGTCACGAAGCATTTCGACCGCCATAACGTCATTCATACCGACTCTCCCGAGATACAGAACGAATCTCCCGGTCTCCCGTACGGGTAACCAAATCTCCAGTGTGTCTCCCGTACGGGTAACCAAATCTCCCGGTCTGTCTCCCGTACGGGTAACCAAATCTCCCGGTCTATCTCCCGTACGGGTAACCAAATCTCCTGGTCTGTCTCCCGTACGGATAACCAAATCTCCCAGTCTGTCTCCCGTACGGGTAACCAAATCTCCTGGTCTGTCTCCCGTGCGGGTAACCAAATCTCCTGGTCTGTCTCCCGTACGGGTAACCAAATCTCCCGGTCTGTCTCCCGTACAGGTAGCCAAATCTCCCGGATAAAAGCGATTTTGAATCTTTGTATCACTTTAAGCTAACGTCCTGTCTCCAAATAAACTCTGATCAAAACAATTTCGGTTTTTAAACTCACCTCACCGTTTCTTGAGGCATTTTTCAAGCAATGTTTTAACCACAAAACCGCATGTTGACGGAAACTAAACAAACGCTTTCTACGTTTTCACGGCCATTGATTGGATCTCCGTTAACCAATAAAAACCCAGGCCATAAACGCCCGGTTTCCCCCCGAATTTTCCATTTCCGCTGTGCTAACTCGTGAGTGATTGCAAGATTCACAATGGCGGTAGATTTTTCTTGTCTTCGGAAGGAGCTGCTAGGCTATACACTCCTTGTATAGTTGATTTGATTTGGAAAGAAATTGTTTTCAAGGGGTGAGTGTGTGAATTTTTTTGGGGGGAGGGGGGAATGGGGTAACAGGGGGAAGTGGGTGGGGGGTGCGGTCAGGGGGGGCATGAAAAAAACTATTTAGGTTTGATCGCCAGAGGTTGGTATCTCTGTAACGTGCGTTATGTTTTTCAGCAGCCATCAATTTACGATCTCCAGTAGCAGTTACTCGAACATAAACCTTAAAACAAAGTAGGTTCAGTGCCTAGAGGCAGTTTATCGTGGCCGAGATGTTAACAACCATAACATAAATGCCAGCTTATAGACAAGTGAATACACTTGTCAACGAAAGCACAATTATCAAGCAGGTGCATTCTATATAAGAAAGGGCCCTCTTACCATCTCGCTGATGCCATGTTATTTAGCTTCTAGGTTCAAGACCTCGGAGAAAAGTTAAAATGTTAATATATCGCAATTGGCTTATTCATAAGTGAGTAATTATCACATGCGAATGCCTTAACGCTTACATTCCACTCACCAAACAACAAGGTAAAATGTCTTTCAGTGACAAGTCAATTTTGTAATAATTTTGCTAAACGTGATTCTCCTAATAACAACAAAATGAATTATGAATGATGCAAACATTTCCTGAACATAAGCCTTTGAACGTTTTCTTAAATAATGTCCGTAGTCTACTTAGTTGCATTACTTTTTGATAAAGTTCCGATATCCTACAAATTTATTCGTAGATCGTAGGCCACGGGAGGTAAAGGCGCAGTAGGCTTTTCCCTTACACGTCCCTTGCACCAATAGCAGGTTTTTACTGCGGTGTTGTGCGCGAATACTACCTCGTACGGAGCATTAGATTTGCGATTAATGACCCACCTGGTATGCGCAAGACTCCATGGAGGAAACAAATGTTCTACCTCGCGATCATGCTATAACTGTTTTGGTCACGTGAAGGTCAGTGAAGATATTGCCGCGTGCAAACACTGTGGCGACGTTACTTCCACACATGGAAAGAAACATGATGTAACTGGGTTTCAAGTGTCACAGGATAAAGAGGCACTCGTTTCGTCCATTTAAAAAAGGAATTTGAATTCTATGTTTATCTTGTTCAGAAAAATTACCTAACCCTCACGCTCGACCCTTAACCTTGACCCTCACCCTCGACCCTTACCCTTGACCCGCGTTTTAGCAACGCCGGTGATTTTCCTCAAGTTATCATACGAATATGTACTTTGAAAAACCTCGGTTATCGAACGCCTAAAATTTTTGAATTTGTTAAATCAATGAAAACGTATTTTATGATTCGCTTATGTGCTAGGGTAATTTAGACCAACGCTCCTGTTTTCGACATTGCATGATCTGAGTTTCTTGCGAGTACGTAGTTTCATTTTCATTTTCTCCGTTTAGGTCAATGTAAGGCTGTCGTAGTTGCGTGTCAGATTTGCCGCCTATTTTCTCTTCAAAAATATCGAAGAATTTTGATTCAGTCTCTGGGTCACAAATTCCAGTGTCTTGTGACTGATTATATTCTCAATAAAACCTTTGGGACTTTAGAAGGTCTTCGTAACTGAGCTTCGCTTTACCTTCTCAGAAGTATAAAAATCAACAAAAACATCGGCTACGTGTTGCCCCCCGGGGGTACTCCCGTACATTTTAGATAGCTGTGTGCCGCGAAGGGTCTCAAACCCTGACTCTATTTAAGGACAAATCAAACGAAAATTGGTACCCTATTTAAGGCCCAAACCCAAAAAATGACACCCTACGCAAGGGAAAAACAAAAACTAAAAATAGCTTGAACAAAAAAATAATATATTTATAAAATCGCTTTGTTAATACTTTAACTTTAACAGATCATTTGTTTTCCACTTAACTGGGTATTTACGCACCGCTATATAAGCTGATACAATTTAGGCACCCTGTCTAAGGATCACACTGGGAACAATATGCCAACATGGGCAAAATTGATACCCTATTTAAGCCGGATGGAGAACCTCAAAAACCATACCCTATCTCGCGGCACATACTTATATAGCCCATATATGGGAGTACCACCGCCCCCCCCCCCCCAACCTGGGCGTGTCGCTCTTACTTGTTGACTATTTGTTTTAGGATTTCAAACAACGCACGTTTGTTTCTTGAGATATTTTATGCTGTATTGCTTTCTCGTATTAGCATGCTTTTTGCCTGCGATGTTAGATTATCTTTGGAGTATTTTGTTTTGCTTTCAAAGAGTAAGTGCGTTAATTGATGGAAGGATATACATTGTACGTTTCCTCCGAGGGGTAAACTTATAACCACGTGAACCAGATGTCTCAACGCGAGTGATTTCTACATTTGCGTGTCCCTACCTGGAAAACATTTTTATCATGTCAAAAATGCTATATGTAAAGGACGTCAGCAAATGCAAGAAAAGCAATTACCGAGCAGTCCGGAGAAAGACCTCGGTCATACTCAAGGCGCGAACTCAGGTCTTGAGTTACAGTTAATAATAAGCCAAGGGTAGATTCAATTTTTTCGGTGGGCAAAGCTCATCAATTGTCATCTGCTAAAATTTAGCAGACACGTGACCAGAGTAGGAGAGGACCCTGGGAGCGAGGTTTCTGGCTCGCAACTTCAAAAATCATTAGACGCAGTAATATCACCAACGGAAAGTAATGTTCCTAATTAACTGCGGAAAATTATTGTTATATGGTAAGAAGCCGCTAGCTAAGTGTGATGTCTAGCTGCGGGGGGAGCTGGACTTTCCATTTACATGTCACGTGGTCAGATTAGTTTTATTCCCATCAAAAGACATGAGCAGGAGCCCATTACCCGGAGCGTGCATGCAACTGCTGTAGGTTCATGCAACGGCGTTTTCACGAGTAAGGTTATTTTTAGAGCGGCTTCTCCCGCGAAAAAATGTTGTTTCCGCTGTCTCAGTTATCTCATACGAGCTACTACTCTCTGTGTAAATACCTTGACTATCGTCAGAAATGCTCTCCGAACACTCGGATGAAGACTCGTGTATGTCGGCTATGTTTGTTGTCGCTACAGGCGGTTATCATGCTACATATCAATCATGCACTAGCTTGTGATTGGCTCCCCCAAACCAATTCCCGGGAGAGACGATCTAAAAAAAAAAAAACGTTACTTGTGAAAACGCCGTTTCACAGACCTAGTAGGGAGCTTAAGCACGCGCGTTTATGAGACGCGGACGGCAACCGGAAATGAGCTGGTTCCCCTTTTAACATGTCTCCACAGAACTACATTTACATTGATTAGTATCTTTTCTCCATTAGAGATGATCACTATAAAAATCTGGGAGACATCACTGTCCTGGCACGTGAAATGTTCTCTTCCGGTTGCCGTCCGCGTCTGAAAAACGCGCGTGCTTAAGCTCCCTGGTATTGGAGTTGCACGCTCCGGGTAATGAGCCCCTGACAAGAGCCAGAGCCAGCGTTGCTGTACTGTTTGGCGAGAACATTCTCCGTGCATTTGGGCGCACTCATAAGCGGTCACAAGGAACTGGGGTGGTCTAATGTTTAACCCGGCATGGCCTACTTAGATCCAGTTTCTAAAACAAATCGTTGGTGCTACTTAAACCGTACAAATGTGATAAGACACCTAGGTTACCAAGTGACTGATTTAATGACTTATTACTTAGTACGTATTAATTTTAACATTTTCAGTATCACTGTTTACAAACACTGAATGACACAGGAGAGGGTTAACTTAAAATTAGTGTGGGACCTTCGTTACCTGTACAATGTGAACCTGTTCTCATTTCAATCGTGAGCGTGATAGTCTGACTTATACGGGTTGATCTTTTTCAACTCTTTTTTCAGATAACGTCAACTTAAATATTCAGCGGAGGACAGTTAAAAGCGACCATAACTGAAGTTTTTCAGATCAAATAAAAGGGAATAAATGGGACATTGCGTGCTTCTCTTTGTCAGACTTCAATGGCTTTATGCAGAGGCTCAGTACCAGGAGCCTTCCTCTTCCCTGTTAGGCCTGGGCCCTAGCACGGTAGCAGATGGTGCTATTCTCCCCTCTTGTTTCGGAGCGATAAAACAAAAGAGCTATCACACTGACCAATCAAACAGCACCAATAACATCATAACCAAGCATATTATCATTCTGGCGGGTTGGTTTTAGCGAAATTTTCACAGTTTCCTCCGACAGTTTTTTAAGTCTTCTTGTCTGGACAAGAGTTTGCGGAAATATGAGTTCTTAAAAGAGCCTCATTTACTACTGCGCCGGGGATGTCAGCCAACACTCCTGGTAACAAGCTCCCGTATGTATTATTACTACTCAAGAGGCATGGCCATGAGCCAAATGAAATGTGAAGAGAAGATTGCTTTATTAAACTTCTATAATTTCATTTCTGTCACCGATTCCAGAGACAATTGGCAAGATATTAGAGGACGGCTATTGTAGACTCGGAGGTAGAGCCAAACAACCTTAAAATCGCTGGGCCTTTAGAGTCCCGAACATCAAGAAAAGAGTATAGCAAAGTTTCGTTGGGAAAAAGTTAAAAACTAATCACCACTAAGTACATAAGGTTAGACTCAAGCTCACGCTTCCCACCATTCTTCAGATCGCGCGCGGATGTGCGTACATTTAGCAACACAGAAGGCGTGATTGCACGGCCGTCGCCTCGTTCAAAACTCGCTTATTTGTTAAGTGAAATGTGACTCCCTAAAACAAATCTCGAATTAAGTCTACATTTAACAATTCAACACAGCGGTCCCTCTGAGAGGCCACAAGACCCCTGGAGGCTGGGAAGGTAATCTCTATGAAAACATTCAATTCGTCGTATCCTTTGAATTTTCGCACAAAATGGTTCCATTGTTTAGCAATTTTCCCACGCGGGGTACATCGACCCTCTTCCGGCGCGTAAAGTGTTGACGAGTTTGTTTTTTGCGGCTTTTGTTTCACGAGAACTTGTCAAATTGCAGAGAAAATGGCGTTTAATGATTGCAATGATTATCAAACAAAGCAATCTTTTGTTAAATCCGTGATTAACATGTTACTTAATAGTTGCTCCTAACAGAATTCTAAATAGGCTTTGGTTTGCAAAATTCATTGCCGTCTGACTATAGCAAACGAAAGGCGTGACTGGGATAATATGAACTCCGGTAAGGAAATAAATACTCTTGGACGATAAACTCGCCACTTCTCGATCGTCTTAAGCGTTTCGTTTAATGCTTAGTTGATAACTGAATTTCTGTAAGGCAGATAATTGTTCATATACGCAGTCATTTCTCGAACTCTACTTAGCTAGCCAAAGAGATCGCCGCTCAAAAACAAATGCATTAACAGAGATTGAATTTCTCCATAGAGGTCGCACTCCAGAGTCGTTCTGATACCACCATGAAAGAATGCCGCACAATCGCGCAGATAAGAGAGCTATCAGTTCACTTTTCCATGGAAACCGAGCGAGTCCATTCGTGTCTAAGCTGACACAGACCACAAACGTTTTAACGGTGATCCTCTCTTGTGTACCATTTGCATGTATACTCGCTGGTTTTGGCTTCTTTCAGTACAGTGTCACAGTAGACATTGTAAGCCGCTATAAGTGAGTGTGCCGCGAGCTCATCCAGCTGCAACTCGTCGGGACGGGATTCACAGTCTGCAGAACACCCGCATCACGGGTCATTCTCTTTATGGCTCTGGATCCCGCTTTGCTCAAAGAATGTGCTGTCCATTGGTGTCGAGTCAACGCGTCCGATCGGCTGTATTTTTGGCCACAGCCCACCACAACGCAGGTAAAAACCTTTTTCTCCGCCACCTGAAGATGCGTCTTTTTATGCTTGCTGAGATGGTCCTTGCGTCCAAAAGCCTTTCCACAAATGTCACACTTATGTGGCCGCACGCCGGTGTGAATTCGTTTATGGCGCGTAAGTTCCTCGTTACGAGCAAAGCGCCTATCGCAGCCATCAAACGAGCACTTAAACGGTTTCTCTCCTGTGTGGATTCGTAAGTGGCCTTGGAGTTGTCCGTTGTTACTGCAACGTATGTCACATAACGGACAAGGATATTTCTTCTTTCTCGCCTTCCCTCCGAAGCAAGCCATTGACTTTTCTCTCGGCTCTTCCTGATCCAGCAGTAAAGACACCGGCGAAGTTTCGAGATTTCTCGGCGGCTGGTCGGGCTTGTTTGACGTTGCCTGACAAAAGGACGAAATCATCGGCGAGGCTTCAGCGCAAAAGCTCGCTTGAGAGACCCGAACACTTACTGGGGGAGGAGGTGCCGTGAACGTGGCGAAACCAAGCGGATTGAAATTCTGTTTCCAAAACGCTGCTGCCGAACTTGCGAGCTCAGGCGGACGCAAAATCTGCTGTAACGCAGGCAGCGGAGGCGCTTGGAAGAGAATTGTCGGTTTGAAGACGCGAATCAAACCTAGATTATTTTGTGTTGCCTGCATGGTTTGAACTGTGCACTTTTCGAATACAGATGAAATGTGCTTGGACTGACAGTTTAGGATTGACACGGAGTTAGGCGGGGTGACAGCCAGCCAATGGTATGCCTCGTTGTCGGCCTATTTGTAAATGGAGATGATAAATTAAACCTTGTATAGCGGGGCGTGATAGGGGGCATGAGCCAAATCAAGGGCCACCTCATAGAATTGTACTCCTGAAAAGCAACAGTTGGTATATAATATCGGAACGTTCGCAGCGATGAGAGGATTTCTCAGTTACGGATTACTCTAATAAGCCTGGTTAACATTTGTGGTCGACTTGTGAAAGCTTATTAACGAAATTCCGCGTTCTGCTTTGTATAAATATTTATCGGCACCCATCAAATAGATCTTAAATGAAAACAATCAAAGAGTGAACTTCACACAACACTGAATAGCAAATACAACCTTGGAGTCGAAATGATGTGCAGACAACGACAAACACGTCCTTTTCGTCTCCATTTCGGACGTTTCAAGAATGTCAACGGCGTATATCTGAATACAAACAACTTATAGTTAAGCTAAGTTGGCGCCTAAGCCGGCGGATAACACGTCTTGTTTCTGACGGAACGAATTACAAACCGGACTTTTCTCTGGCAGAGAGTTTGACAAGTTGTCCAAGTGCCCACACGAATCTAATTATTTACTTTACTCCAAGAAGCAAATACGTGTAGAGATTTTTCAAAGGTTTAAGGCTTTGCGTTTCGCGGAATTGTCCCAAATCATCGGATAGTATGCATAATGCACTTTTCACCCGTGTTTCTACACGACTCACGCCCGCCTATGATAGAATGCAGACATTCGGGGCGTAGTTTACAGAAGCAAAACCGGAAATGGTTTTGTCCGCACTCGAGCACTGCCAAGATTGAAAAACAGGAGGGTACAATATTTCCGGTTCACAGGCTGGCTCAAATGCAAGTGCACGCGAGACACCGCCGGTGAACGCAAATGCCATAAGGATAAAATTGCAAAGCCATCTGTTCACGAGGAGAACAATAAAGACCTCCCAGAATCTAGGCAAGACCAAAAAAAAAAAAACTAAAAAATATTCAATAGATCAGATGGAGTCAATAAGTTCGATATCAGACCGGACTGCTGTGACAGCAGTTGTTGATTGGGTTTTTAAGCTTAAAACTGGCCATTTCCGAGTCAAACAACTTGTTTTTCTTTTTTTCCTTATTTCACTATCCGAGTAACAAACACTTGACGGTTGATGCAAATTCCTTACAAAAAAAAAACAAAAAAAAAAACTGTCATTGGAATAAAAGCTATCCAAGGACAGTCTGCAGCAACGCTTCTTATGCTGCGCCGATTGGAAGACCTTATTAAAATGGGTTTTTTTGTCTCTAGTAATTTCCTGTTTATCAATACAACTTGGCCAGCAGTCTTTTCTTATTCATTCATCAAAAAACGTAACCGTTTGCAACCTTAAAAAATCTTTTTTAGCGTAATATAAAAACACAAGCTTGTGCAAAAATTTAAAACCAAGTCTCAGTTGAAGAACAATTTAAAGTTTCCTTCAGTTTTACTTTCTACATGTAGCAATTGATGCCTGTGTTAAAATCAGTAGTGCGTGACCGTAGGTGTGTATAAATTTCACTCAAAAGTTTTACTTTTCATTTCGTTTACTGACTCGATCCTATTGAAAACACAAGAAATTGGGATAATCAAACGAATTGATAAAGTAAGTTATACCACCGTAAGGTAAAAGGGAGGTGCTGACCTTTCGAGCGTTAGCCCTTCGTCGGAGCGAATGACGCTCGAAACGTCAACACCTCCCTTTTACCTTACTTCATCGTTTCATTATCCCAATATTTCTTGTGCTTCAACGCCCCACCGACGCAGCTCCAGTTTCTTTAGAAATTATCCCGACAATGCCTATTGAAAACATATTCTACTTGATAAGGTGTTTATGGTTTTTTCAGTGTGTTTAAGGTTTATGCCCTAGTACTTGTAACTGACCTCGCTTCCTGGCATCACTAAGTTGCACAACTATGGACCGTCATACGAGATTTCGTCGTCCCTAAGGACCGTTCATTTTTCCGAGGGGGGGGGGGGGTCTGGTGTGATTTGGGAATCACCAATTAAAAATCGGACGACCCCCCTTGAAGCGGTAATTTTTTTGGATGAGCCCCCAAAAAATCATAACAAAATAAGAAATGAATAAAATAACCCTCTCCCAAGATTTAACCTTAAAGCATTGTAACATAAAAGTATTGCTAAAATATTTCACGTGATCCCCCTCAAAAGCCATTTTTTCCGTATGGCCCCCACCCCCAGAAAAAAAAAAAACCATCCAGCTTCCCCTCGCTGGCAAAAAATGAACGGTCCCCTGAAAGTGCGTCTATCCTGTTTCCCGTTTCTATCCCGTTTTCTGATCGCTCAGATAGGAAAAAAAAAGTTTTCATTTACAGGACGATTCTTGCAGCTTCTGCTACTTTTGCTTCTCTTGCAACAGGGCAACGATGGGGATGAGCTTGGAATGGTGTGACACTTGGGTTCATAGAAATGTGCAGAGGTGGGCACAAGGTTCCTAACCCATTGTCCCTAAGCGTTTCTCCCCCGGTTGCGAATCGTTATAGTTCTTTATATCAACTCTCCCTCGTCTAGGAGAATATTCCCGTTCGGCCAAATTAAACGTGTTTCTACCCGGTTTGATGACGGCTGGAATGCTTCGCATAAAAACTTTTCCTTCTGTCAGAATTTAAACCGTTCCCATCCCTAAAAGTGCTTTCCATCTCTTTTCCAGATCGCTAGAATACCTCTTATCAAACCTTCTCCCCCTACGACAAATTTCCCGTCCCCGATTATACGTGCTTCAGCCCTACCCCGTAAAACGATTCATGAAAGGGTTTGAGTCAAATCTCCTGCGTCTGCGAGAATTCTCCCGTCTCCAAACTAAAAGTGCCTTATATCCCGTTTCCTGATCGACTAGAATGCTCTTTGTCAAACCTACTCCGCTTTCAAGAATGTCCCAGGAAATGTTTGTGTCCCGCTAGCTGTTCGCAAAATGTCCCCCATTCTACATCGAACCAAGTTTGCATGCCCGTGAACCCGCGGTTCGTCAGCAACTGTTTGATCAGCAAACGAGAAAAACTTTGTTTTACGAAATTCTGTTTTGTCTTGTGTCGTTAAGCCTAAACATAACTATTTCCCTGACAAGCACCATCCATAAATAAGCAAGGCCATAATGAAAAACAACGACCAAAAAAAAAAATAAAAAAATAAAAAAAGAAACAAAAAACAATTATTACTGGGGTTATACGATCTTATAGTAATGAACAATTTAATGAGGAAAGATAGCAAAAATGTTCATGTTATGAGCGTCCATTCTTTGCAGCCTTTCGTCTTTAGCTTTGACGAAGGGCGAACGCTTGGAACGGTAGCCTTTTTATTAACTTACTGTGAAATAACTTAATTTATTAACTCGTTTGATAACTCCAATTTTTTGTGTCAATTCCCTGGCCACGCAGCACCAGTTTCGTTAAAGACAAACCCATTTTTACGCAGCTTGCCAAGGCACTGCAAGGCTATTTTAGATGCGGGTAAAAACCTTTTAGCTTCTGTCTTGGTTCTAAGTTTGGTTGCTAATGTTGTTGTTGTTTTGCAGAGGGAAACAACTCTTCCACTAAAGAATTGTTTATTTTCATATCCGTGGCAAAATGACTTTGTGAAGCTGCCATTTTTTAAGAAACGAAGAAACTTATCCACTTTCCTGAGGAAACGTATCAGTTGTAACAGATAATTAATTTATTTGTTTGTCTCGAAAAACGTGAGAAAATGGTACCAGGGGGCGTAGGGTTGGGCTTGTCGCTTCGTTTTAGATATCAACCGCCAAATTCCATTGCATAAAAGACAAGTAAAAATATTGTCAATTAACGGAAGAGTAGGAAGAGAAGAATAGATCATTCTTAGATTCTCTTATCGCTGTTAAACGAAAAACTTATTGTTTTGGAACCTCTTATTATTCGAGTCAGCGTGGGTGATGTAGTTGTAATATATACTCATTTATTTCTCCGGATTTCTCACAATGACGAAGTCACTTGGATGTGTATCGGGATGGTTCAACCGCTTACGGCTGGTCACTTACTGCAAGGGCACCCAACGACTATTTTCGGTAAGAATCTGTTCGGAAACAAGGTGAGCTAGAATTTTGAAATATCGAACACACAGGTCCTCGGATTTTACGATTCGAACCGTATATGTGCTTAGATTTTCAGTCCCTAAAAGATTCGCAACAAGGGAAAAGTAGTCCCCTGCGTTTTCGGAAAGTATATTTTTGCAATTTCTTGGCCCTTAAAAAGGTCACCTGGCTATTTTGGATGAGCAAATGGTTCGTTGGGACGTTTTTGGAAGGTGCCGTTCAGCTAGCAATTTCCGAAATGAAGATATCATTTCCTAAAATTTTCGAACACTTCAATTTTGGGCTACGATGTCCGAACAGATCAAATTCTTCTACGTGATAAAAACATCTCTTTAGACAGTCTTTAAACATTACAAGGAGCCTAGAAATGTTTCCCGGAGGCTTTTGGCTCAATCTGCTCGTTGGGTGCCCCTGTTACTAGTGGCGAGGTACTACTTACTATTAGAAGCAGTAGTGAGTAGACAGTGCTGTTCATGCAGATGATAAGATTAGCTTAAAAATCACACTACGTTCCCTTTCTAGTGATATATCTCAGACTGCACGTTTCTAGAAAGCGGATTTGGGCAAATTCGGGGTTAAGCCTTGAACTTTAGTTACTGGTTAGCGCTAATCGCATTTCTCTTTAATCGGCCTTAAGAGGACAGAAAAGTCCCTGATAGCTTTTGAAAAGGCCTTTTGGCCATTTTTGGACGTCAAGTGCTTTTTCCAGCGAATGAAAAGTACCTTTTCATTGCGAGAATCTAAGTTAGATGCCCACAAAAAAAAAAAACAATTTCTCAATGACGTTTTGAATTCGCACCTTAGAACGCCTGGGCTCAACGTCACTTTATCATCAATACAACCAGGTTGTACCGGCACCCGGATAAAACAATTCCCGTGGTGACATGTCACACTGTTCGCATTATCCGACTTTCCGTATCAGCTAGTCTCCCTCGCAGCCGTTTTTTGGATGTCACGCAACGCTCCCCCAAAAGACCGTTGCGTGACATCCAAAAAACGGCTGCGAGGGAGACTACGTATCAGCTGGCTCTCAGGAAAAAACGTCACGAAAACGTTTCATCTCAAAAGCATATATTTCAAGAGAAATAGTTTGATTTCTTAACTGTGTGCTTTCCCGTTCAATAAAGCAAGAAGTCCAACTAAGAGGGGTTCCCTAAGTAATAATAAAAAAAATCTCGTGACTTCACTTTTATTTTGTCACTGTTCAACATATACTTCTCACCCTCTCTACGAAGGGCTTCTTTACGATTCTAGTTCTTATGTGAAAACCGTGGTTACGGCTTAAAACCAAAGTAAGTCGCTTGTTCAGCCACTGAACTACCGGAACAAGAATATCTGTAGTGCCGAAGTGTTGAGCCTTAAGGGTTTACTAGATTTACCAAAACACAGCTTACTCTGAATCCAGTTAATAATGGTAATTGAACTGAGTAGAGTGCAATTTGGTCTGAAATCATACGCGTGATTTCAAATATAGAACGAGCGCGTAGCGCGGGTTCGATTTGAAATCACAAGTATGATTTCAGACCAAAATTGCACGACAAGAAGTTCAATTCCCACTTTATTACACTCATTTTGAAATCACGCAGTTTTTTTGTGAATACTACTTATTTATTTATCCACTTCAGGAAGCCCGGTTTTTGAAAAAAGAGTAACTTTTTAAAAATGATGCAATTTAGAGCAAAAATGGTGCAATTTGTGAACAAATCACACTGCTATGGGCCAATCAAATTGCAGGGATCACCTGTGATTTCAAAATGGATATAATAAAGCTAGAAACTTGATCGGTTTATGAACTTATCTGGTGTGGCTTTAGTTAACCACGCCGTTTTGAAAAGTCTTATCCTTCATACTGAGCCTGGAAAAAATTTCCCGCCACTGGATCGCCGAGCTTGAACTTTGAAGCGAGAGCACGTGCTTTACACGAGCCACGCCCAGCGCCAGATCTGTATTAAGTTAAGGGAGAGAAAAGAACTTGATGTGCGGTTTGTTAGAAAGTCAACCAAGAATGTTACGCAGCCCAACGTTTATTAAGCAAGAGTTCTGGTCAACATTTGATGATCCACTAATGTTGAACCGTGTATTATTCACTTACCGGAAAAACTCCGATAAAGCAAATCCGAGTTCTCCCGATCGGGGGTCGAACCTACGACCTTCCGATTATTAGTTCGGACGTTCTACCACTGATCTGTAGGAGACCCGTGGGTGTATGGGGTAGTGAATCATGCAAGCCTTTACAATATATCCCGAGATCTCCTCGCGGGGGGTGGGGGGGGGGGGAGTGGGGTAATCCGAAGACCTCGGAATAGTTTCTAAAGGCTTACATGATTCACTACCCCTTGGAATATTTTGTAAGGGCTTACATGATTCACTACCCTTGGGTGCAAGGCAATTACACCAGGTTCATGGGACAAACATCCTAAAGAACTTGGATTTGCTTTGGGACAGGACTAAAAAATACATCTTTCAAAAATTGTCCAGGGCCAAAATATACCACATTCACTACTTAAAAGCTATAAAATTATCAGCATAGTTCTGATGCATGACTCAAGCTTACCAAGGCATGGCAAATGTATGGCAGATTTTTTGTTATACTTACTTGTTAGACAGCACAGGCTCAGTGTAGTTAATTGTTCCTGGTTGCTCATAGGCCAGGAAGATATATCGGTGCAGGCCTGTTCCTCTGGGAGGCCCTGCACCCATGTACTCAATCTTAACCTCGCCCTTGCTGATGTCACAGCAAGGAATGTTTACAATAAGCCAATGGTGCCATTCACGGTACTTTGGACTCTGACGACTTGGTGCATCAGGATCTGAAATGATACAGAGGCCATAAATGAGCACACATATCTGCTCCACGTCAAGCACATTAAACCACCATTCCTTGTAAAGCTACTGAACAGAACTGTACTGTGGTACTGTTTGTTTTACTATACAGTGTGGTTCTAACGTTTTCATCTGAGCATCAAACCATGCAGTGTGACCATTCATTGGAAAGCTACTGAACAGTACTGTACTGTGGTACTGTTTGTTTTCCCATACAGTTTGGTTCTAGCTTTTTCTTCTGTGGATGAAACCATGAAGTGTGATCTTTCTTAACAAATCTGCATTCAGGACTACTGTAATGTAGTACTGTTTCAAACTCAGTAGTAATTACTATGTGGTGCTGATCTAGCTTCCATCAGTGGGTTAAAATGCAACCTTTCTTTAGTAGTATTGTGCCGAAGTACTGTTTGTTTTAGCAAGTGGCGGGGATTCTGAATTTTCATCCATGCAGTGTAACCATTATTCACTGAGCTGGGGTGTGGTTTGTTGTACTAGAGAGTTTCTACATGTAGCTTTTTCATCTGCATTTCAGCCACCCAAGATTATCATTCATTCATGAGCTACTAAGAAGTGCTCTCCTGTTAACAGTAATGCAGTCTGAATCACCATATAACAACCTGGATCATTATTTCAACACTGAGTTTAAAGAAAAATTCTAAGAGTCAAGACATAGTCTCCACCTGTCATAAGTAAAGTGTAGAGTGCTCCTTCCTTCACAGGCCATGAGATTGATGTTGGTGCTTTCTTGACCTAAAGTACAAAAGTTTATGATTTCCCTAATTCAGTTACCGTGATAAATTATATGGTTTCTTAAGCTGGACTGGCTTAATACCAAAGTTAAGTCTGGTATTATATATTACATAAACAATTAACACTTATAGCGTATCATGAAAAAGTGAATTTTAGGGTATTATTAATGACTACACTGTAAAATGTAGACATTAATTTTGATAATACATGACTGTACAAACATGCATAGGATGTGTTCTGTGTTAATTCATCGGAGACAAATTAAAGTAGCTGATGGCACACTGTCAGTATACAGCTTCCATTGACAAAAACGTAAGACATGCCAACCTCGTTCCCAGGGTCCTCTCCTACTCAGCCCCCGTGGCGAGAGAGAGAGAGCTCTCTCTCTCTCTCGCCACGGGCGACGAGTAGGAGAGGACCCTGGGAATGAGGTTGAAGACCTGCTAGTTCTGAATAGATACATATCACTTTTTACTCCTTAATAACAGACTTTATCCTTTTAAATCTTTCTTTCCCTTCTTTATCTATATTAATGCAATGGATTTGTAAGCAATGCACTCTTGGATTTTATTGTTTTTTCATGTCTTAGACACAAAATTCAACAAATTTGACAAATTGACACTTTGTAAAGCTCTTTTGGCCATGACTGGAAAACATGCCATACAAATAATTTGATTTCATCATTATCCATATTAATTTAGTTAGGTACATTGTGAACAAAACAAGTTGATTCTACAATTAATAATTTTTATTAGATAATTTAGGCTTAGACAACCCAAGTAATACAAAACAATTTGTAAACATGACTGGGCAACAACTTTAAAAGAAAATTCCAGAATATTCTGGCCTCCAATAGTGTGAAATTAGCCAGGCAGTATTGGTTGAACATGGTTTTTCAATATTGCAAACACCTCTGCTATCAGGCTTAATATGTATCAAAGAGTTAGTTCCTAAAAAAAACTGGTGCTGCATTGGTGGAAAATTGAATCCTAAAAAGGGCTAACACTTGAATCCTCAGCACCCTAAAAGTCTTGTAATGGTAAAGTACATTATATCAATTAGTTTAATGAACCAATATTTTTTTGTGTGTATTTAAGTCTTAATTAATTATTACCTGTGATGGAGTCAGCTCATTGCCCATATCAACTGTTAATTCTCCATATTTAACCTAGCAAAGTATAAATAAGAAAACCCTGATAAATTCTTCACTGAAATAAAAACTGACTATTGCAAGGGCAGGTAAATTTATATCAATTTTCAAGCTTCATACTAAAGGGGTTTTTTTTGGTAATATTTATGATCTGAAAAGAGTCATCCCAAAAAGAATCATTCTAAAATTCTATACGGTCAAGCTAGTCAAAAGGCAGTGGAGAGGGGCATTGTACAAGTCAAAAGTTTTAAAAGAATGTAAGGGGTTAGAATTTTAATTCTAGGGGGGTAGGGAAGGAAACAACACCGTAAACCTTTTGCAAAGAGGGGTGGGGTAGAGAGTGAAATCAAGATTTTCTGGAACAACACAATTGGAAAAAAAAATAAACCAGCTGTAAAAATCATGAGAAAAGAACAACTAATGCAAATGGTAAAAAGGTGTTCGTCTCACTTCAATTCAAGAACCATCAATATAAGCATAAACCTATTCAGTAACGCGAATTGAATATGGCTAGTTTTCTGGATCTCCACAAATTTCATTTGAGGATGTTGTTGTTCAATTTTTTCCCTGGTTTAAATTTTATTTTCCTGTGTTTTTTGGTGTAGTAATTTATGATAATGAGTTTGAAACAAAGGAAAAAAAAAAACTTTAAAACAAGGATAACATGAGCCACAACATAGACATATCGCAGCTGCACTGTTTAGGGTGTAACACGTGCAAACATTTCATGATTTCTAGGGACGAAATAGTACGTTAACAGTACGGATAGTGAAGTATGAGGTGGTAAGGAAATCTAGCTATCCTTTTAAATAGAACTATAGTTTTCATGTCTCGTAACCTGACGAGCAGCATTCGCTATTAATTAAAATTAAATTCTCAGCTGTATCTTTAAAGTCAAAACTATCTGCATCAGCGCAAACCTTTATGACTTCGGAAGGAAGTTTGTCCACGACGTCAGGCTTGATTTCAGCTGTCTCCATTGGTCCTTAATCAGGCTCTGTTCGAAAAAGTAAAGGTAACGTGAAGAGATGTAAGGCTGGGTACTGTACGTATAAACACTGGAAGGATGACCTCTTCAACGGGAGACTGGACCAAGTCACTTTGTTTCGATGCGTTATTCAAGCTGGATTAGTGGATTGGATTGCGGAACACAACGCAGACAAGACGTGACTTATTTCCTCGTTTCCGTTTTCTTTTGATGTTCTTTTCTCAACAAATCCCGAACAAGTGCACCAGGGCCGGACCGATTCACGTCAACCCGTCAACACGCCAGCTTTCAAAAGTGACCTTTTACTAAGGTTTTCTGGATCAACATCAGTTTCTGGGCAACTGTGCACCTACCCCTCCCCTAAACCAACAAGTTTTAATGAGTTAAAAACTTAGCGTTAATGTTGGTTTAGGGGAGGGGTAGGTGCACCGTTGCGCGAGCGTGACCGGACGGGGGTAAGATTTCCGCACAGGTCCCTAATTCATTATTCATTCTGTAACTATACTGTTTCGTTCTTCGTACACAAGAAATGTTTGCACGTGCATTACACAAGTCAAGACAGCTTCAGCATGCATAATGAAGTAGCCGACCTGTGCGGAAATCTTGCCCCGGACGGGTCATATGATAACACCCGTCATCGCAAACGGCAGCAATATTTTGCGAAAATTTTCTTGTGTGTGCGACTTCTTTCCAACAACAGTAGGATGTGCACGCTCTTGCTTAGCCTACGTGTAGCCGCACCCTCGCCCCGAAGGAAAAAACGGGAGGAGGGAACGGGGAGGGGGAAGGGTGCGGCTACACGTAGGCTAGCTATTGCTATTTAGTATCACCCAACTAGTGGACTAATGCAAATGCCGCAATCTGATTGGCTACGCTACTAGAGGACTATTAGTAATAGTCCTCGAGTAGCGAAATTCGTGGCGCTTTCTTTTGTTTTATTCCCAAATAAATCTTTCTTCAACTTGCATTTGCTAACTTTATTATTGCTTTTTCTGTCCGACTAGTTGGGTGATACTAAAACAATTAGACCCTTCGCCCTCAAGGGCTACAGGTCAATAGCCCATTCGGCTTCGCCTCATGGGCTATTGACCCGTAGCCCTTGCGGGCTACGGGTCTAATTGTTCAACATGTCCTCGAGGCTGGAATTACGATTATCGTAAAATATAAATTAGGCGTCAATTTATGATAATCACTATTTCATGACACTGGAAAGATAACAGAGTGAAGACTAGGTTCCAATGCTGATTTGATTCAAGATGGAGGACGAACACGGTAAGAATCTGTATCACTTTGCAATGATTCCTTTTATTCTTTATGTTTTATCCTTTCGATTTTTTGTATGTCATCTAGCCATGTATCATTAAAAGTTTATATCAAATTCTGTAATCACTTTTCTCACAATCAATCGACTTTTTAGAATTCGACAGGGAGCAGTGTCACTCGACTCAGCGACATCAAAGGCGACGGAAAGAGAAGCTTCCTGCAATGAGCAGTCTCATCATGCAAAGTAAGGCCTTATTGTCAAAGAAAAGAAAAGCCAGGTACCTGGAGTTCAGTAATGATCCTGTCACTGGACGAAGAAACTGCAAGGGTACCTATTCACCCTCAAGAACACGAAAGCGTTGCGCCACCGCCACGAATCAAAATGCCAATCTAGATGCAGGAGAAATTGGTACGTTAACTGAAATTTTATAAGCTCAACTGTATGATGTTCGCTATATAACCTTCCAGCTTGTCAATGTGATTTTCATGCCAATCAGTAAATATTGTGTCGGCAAATTCTTTATTAAATTTCCAACCATACCTGATCGAGGCTACAAGGATTAATACCAGCAGATAAAACCTGACGTTACTGATCGAACTGTTCGTTTGATGAGTTCCAATTTTTGAGAGAGAGAGAGCTCGATTGCGTTCGATTTCCGAACTATTCGAACCCAATGACACTTAATCGAACACAATTAAGGGAAAATCTCGGCAAAATCCACCCAAAATACCACCGGATATTTGAACAGTCTGTCTGAGTAGTAATAGCTACCAAGAATAAACCGAGTATAAAATCGTGCCACTCCATTTTGTGACTTGTTTTTATCATCCTACGGAGTCCCGCATTGTCTGCATAGCTGGCAACTTTGTGGGAAAGCATGCATACAATATTATAGTCCAGTTACCAGTGAGATTACTGCACTACTATGTAAGCGTGTTTATACGCACGTTTTTAGGTTATTTTTGAAATTTGACTGAAAAGTATCTGTGCTTCTTAGGGTAAGGGGATACGTATCTGTGCTTAGGTAGGGTAAGGGGATACTCACGTTTTAGGGTTATTTTGAAATTTGTCAGAAAAATCTCTATGCTTTTAGGTTAAGGGTTATTTTTCTAAAAGTACGTTTTAGGTTGAATGAGCTATTTTTGAGAAATATCTGTGTTTTAGGTTAAGGGGATAAGTACGTTTTTAGGTTATTTTTGAAAATCTCTGTTCTCTTTTAGCTTACGAGGTTATTTTTTTAAAAAGTACGTTTTAGGTTGACAGAATTTTAAGCTAAAAATTTAAAAGTACGTTTTTAGGTTGACTGGAAAATATGAGAAAAAAATTGAAAAGAATTGGTTTAAAAGAAAAAATAGTGAAATACAATACGAAGATGGAAAAATTAAAAAACGTCGAATTAAAAGAGATTTTGAGGAAATTAGGTATACAGGTGAGACCTAGTATACGAAAAGCGGAGAAAATATTGGCATTGCGTGAGATGGGGATAAATACACGAGAGAATTTGGAAAAATTAAAAGAGATTTTGCGGGGATTAGGTATAAGGGTGAGACCTAGTATACGAAAAGCGGCGAAAATAGTGGCATTACGTGAGATGGGGATAAACACACAAGAGGATTTGGAAAATTACAGGCGGAGAATTAATGAAGAGCCGGCAATGGTGGGGACACCACCCGGTTCTCCTGCCCCAAGAACTCCACCTATTACACCACCAGGATCACCTCCTCCAAGAAAAAGTAAATTAAAATTAACCGGTTCTCCTCTGGTAAGAAAAAGGAAATTAGCACCAACTTTTATAAAACCGCAAAAACCAATTCTTGATGAGCCGGTGCCTAAAATTAATGTTCCAATTCTCAAGCCAAAGAATATTTTTAGGGTAATGGATAAAGATAAGTTTTCCAAAAGGATTGAAGAATTGACAAATGAAAACATCATAAAATTTAATGGAAGTAATACTAAAACTAAAACAAAAAGAAAGGTAACTATATCTGATAGTGTGAGAGATGAATTGAAGGAAAAAACTAAAAAGAAAAGAACAATAGTTCTTAAAATATTTTCAATAAATCCAAATGAAGATGATCCTCCAATTCGTGATACTCTAGGAATAAATGGAAATATTATTAGATTTAGGAGGAATCTAAATAATGATTTGTCAGAAATAATTTATAATGAGTTGGAACCCCACATAGAAATGGGGGCAAGAATTGTTTTCAGTTTTAGTGCTTTGATTCAAAGAGGAAATGGTGAAATAGCTTATCATGCACATACATTTAGAAGTGGAGGAACTTTTACATCACTTCCAGAAATAAAAAAATATATAGAGAGGTGTGAGGGTGAGAGATTGAGTTTAGAGGGAGATGCTTGGATGAGAGCATATTTACCTCCAGAAAAGAAAATTAATAAACCAGGTGTTAATGAGGGCGGAGTTGAGTTTAGAGAAGTACAAATAAAAGTTATTAATACCAGACAGCCTTTAGTTGGGTGTGGAAGATTACCTGATGAATTACGAAAGAAAAGATGTATTTACTCTGTAGATGAAAAAGATGATAATCTCTGTGTATGGAGGTGTTTAGCTATTCTCATGAATATTATTGCTGGTAAACAAAATCCTGAAAAACGAATAGAGAAACAATCATTAAATCTAGCTAGAACTTTTTATGGCAACAAAAAACTAAAAAAAGAAGATGTTAGATCAACAAAATTGGTTGATTTTGAGAAAATTTCAAAGGTTTTCTCCATAAACATCCGGGTTTATGAGCAGAAAGATATAACAAATTTTAAAGTTTGGAAACTGGTGTTTGGAAAAAACAATTTCAAAGATAATTTCCCAAGTTTAAATTTAGGTCTTTATAATAATCATGGTTTTTTCATTAAGAATCTAGATCTTCTTGCTCAAAACTGGGTATGCCAAGGATGTAAACAAAAATTTACCAGACACGAAGATTTAAAAAGGCATTTTACCAATGAAACATGCACAGGAGGAAAGACAAAAATATTATGCACGGGAGAAAAGATAAAACACATCATGAATGAATCTGACAAAGTTTTTTATGGGGGTAAAATAAATTTTAGTTATAAAGCGTGTAGGTGGATAGAAAACCAATCTAAAATTATAGGTAAACATATTCATCATGGGCTTTGCGGACATGGTGGAGAAAGATGTTATAGGGATGAAAAAGGAAATGAGATTTTGTTTGATGGATACGAACCAGAGACAAAAACTGTTTTTGAGTTTTATGGTTGTAAATGGCATGGGTGCATGTGTTCAACAACCGACAAAATTAAATATAATGAAACTATTGAAAGAGAAAATAGGATAAAAAGCTTAGGTTATAATGTAGTATCGGTTTGGGAGTGTGAAAATCCTGAATTACCTAATATATGGTTCAAAAAGAAATTTAATCCATACCCCTATTTTATTGATTACGATTTTGAGGGACTATTACAAAAAGAAGATAAACAGATTACCGATGATTTAATTTTCACCCATACCCACATTCCAGTTAGTGTTGCATTAATAGATAATTTAACAAAAGAACCCATTTTTCTTGTCAATTCAAACCCTGATGCTCTTATAAAAGAATTCGTTGAAAAATTGGAGGAAATAAGAAAAATTATTGTCGAAAAGGTTAAAGAAGAATACCCGCTTCCTGATCAAGATTCCTTACAAAAAAATGTCTTACAAAAATATGAAGAATGGTGTAATCAAGTACCTGTTTTGGGATTTAATAGTGGAAAATATGATATCAATTTGATTAAAAGGCATTTTATAAAACACATGACCGATAGAACTAAGGATATTTTTATTGCAAAGAAACAGAATAGGTATATGTTTTTATCAACACCGCATTTCAAATTCTTGGATATAATGTCTTACCTTGCGCCTGGGGTTTCTTTTGATAAGTGGTGCAAAGCAAACAACTGTGAAGCCAAAAAACTTAAACTTCCTTATGAAAAATTGGATAGTTATGAAAAGCTTTCTCATGTTGGACCGGTGAAACATGAAGACTTTTACTCTTCCTTGAAAAAGAAAAACATTTCAGAAGAAGAATATGAAGAATATTTGCTCGAATTCGAAAAGAGGGGCTGTGTTACAATGTTAGACTGGTTGAAAGAGTATAATTTGAATGATGTTATTCCCTTTCTAGAAGCCCTTGAAAAAACAAGGTGTTTATATTATCCAGATGAAATTGATATATTAAAAGATGCTGTTTCGATTCCGGGTGTATCAATGAGGGCTGTTCTAAATAAATACCAAAAAATGAAGAAGAAAGGTGATCCTGAATTATACGCCCCAGGACAATACTGTATTCATAGATGTTGTAATAACGAGTTTTGTAAAAAATGCCAAAAGATAAGAAAAGATTGTAAAATATGCGACAAAAACAAGATTTATAAACTATTGAAAACGGGTATGGTTGGAGGTCCTAGTATTGTATTTATGAGATATGCTGAGGCAGAAAAAACAACGATTCGTTCTCATAAATATAAAAATCCGAAAAAATGTGTGCGAATTATGGGGGTTGATGCAAATGGTTTATATTTATATTGTTCTGGACAAGAAATGCCATGCGAAAAAGAAGAATGCTTTGAGGTTGAAAATCCATCAGATCCTAAATTTATTAAGAAGATTTGCGAAGATATTCTTGATGGTAATCTTTTCGGATTTTGTCAAGTTGATATTCATACCCCTGATCACCTAAAAGAAAAGTTTGAAGAGTTCTCCCCTTTATTTATTGTAGACTCCGTTCCTGAATATTTAGTACCAGAGCATATGAAAGAATATCAAAGAGCGACAGGTAGAAAACATCTAAAAGACAATAAAAAATTACTTGGTGTTACAAAGGCAAAAAAGATATTTTTATATACACCCATGATAAAATGGTATCTTAATCATGGTTTGGAGATTATCGCCATTCATAATATTTTAAAGTATGAATCGGGAAGGCCCTTTGGATTTTTTCCAAAAGAGGTGGCAGACGCAAGAAGAGATGGAGATATTGAGGTTTTATTGGAAAAACTAAGTAAGGCTTTTGAAGAAAACAAAATTGATGAAGTAGTAAAAATTACTAATGAATTAAACCAATTTCCTGATATATTTAAAGTTATTGAAGAAAATAAAGATATCAAAGTTTTGATTGAAAAATTAAAACCAAAGTACAAAGGTTGTAAAGAATTAGCCGACACGAATAAACTTAGGGGAAATTCTTTTTATGGTAAAATGATAGAAGATAAAGAAAAACATAATATTACAAGGTATACTCAGGATGAGGAAGAGGTTGAAAAAGCCTTAAGATCTGCGTTTTTTGAAGATCTTAATGAAATAAATGATACATATGAAATAGTAAAACGAAAAAGATTAATAAAAATAGACAGACCCTATCAATGTGGAATTGCGGTGTATCAGCTAGCAAAATTAAGAATGTTGGAATTCTATTACGATTTTCTAGATAAATATGTAGATAGAAAGGATTTTGAGTTGATACAAATGGATACTGATTCTATGTACATGGCAATCTCGGATGAAAATTTGGATGATATTATAAAACCTGAAATGAGAAAAGAATACTTTAATGGGGGAAAAGAAAAATTCCTATCAACTTCTAAATATCATGACAAGACTCCGGGTTTGTTCAAAAAAGAGTTTGATGGTATACGAATGATTGCACTTTCTTCAAAATGTTATTACGCGGAGGATGAGAAAGGAAAAGTAAAGTATAGTACTAAAGGAGAAAAGCATGGACAAAATGAAGTAAACTGGGGTAGATACATGTCAGCTTTGAATGGTTCAATTGATATGGCACAAAATACAGGATTTAGGGTCAATGATAATCAAATTGTGACATATACACAAAATAAAAAGGGATTGAATGGATATTATGATAAAAGATGGGTTTATGAGGATGGAATTCACACAAAACCATTGTATTAGATCATTTCAAAACAGAATTAGGAGGTAACTCTGTATCATACGGAATAACCTGTAATTCTTCACGCACAAAACCCCGCCTTGGGCCATCTTGTAAAAAGTATAAAACAGGTTGATTAGGAGAAATTCTACTTCCAGAAATATAATAAACTTTTATACTCGAAATAGGATCTGTGGCTCTTCTTCTTTCTCCACCTTCAAGTTCACCGGGAGCTAATAAATATCTAACCCTAACTTCAATTGGTAGTCTAACCTCATCAAGGCCAACAGCTCGGTGATAATTTTTAGTTTTAATATCAATCTCTTTCATTTTTATAGCCTCATCAGGCTCTTTACCGGTTATTCTCTTTTTTGTATTATTCAAAGTTTTTAGAATAGCTGGTAATCTTTTCACCCATACTCTTGATCGATCATGACTAATCATTTCCTGCGCATATTGATGGCTAAATAATCTTTCCCCCAATATTTTATTTGCGTTTTCCACAAATGCTTGGGCTCTATGATTACCAGCCTCACTTCTTTGTATTCTTACATTATGGTAATTCATGAGTTTACTAACTTCACCCATAAATTCTTTTCCAGGATCAACCATTAATGTTTTAGGGTATTTCAATCTTCTAGAATATATTTTTGCAAAAGCTTCTGATATCTCTCGACTTTCTTTTGAAGTTAATGGCTCCGCATCTTTATATCTCGAGGCGATATCAACCACAACCAACGCATATTTATATGTTTTTCTTCCAATTTTATCATGCGGTAAAAATAATAAATCCGCTTGGTGAATCTGATTGGGTTTATCCACAGTCCAGTGCGGTCTAGGTATATATTTAGGCGAAGGTAGATAGATTTGCCATATTGCTTGTTTTTGCAACCATTGTTTTGCCTCATTTTCACTTACTTTCGCTTTTTCGGCTAATTTAGGAATTGCAGAATATCCTTTCCAATATCCTTCAGTTGAATAATATATTTTTGAGAGTATATTTTTGTTATTCATTTAAAAATAAACAAATTATCTTATAAATTGAAATGGTGGAGGAGGAAGAAAAAATAAAATTTAGCGAATACCAAATCAACATTATGAAAAAAATTATTAGAAAAAAAATTCTATATATGGAAGATGGTGATAAAATTTTTAATGTTTTAATTTTAATTCCTGAGGCGAGAGAAGGTTTATTAAAACATATTTCCAAGTTAGAAAATAGAACAACACAGGTTTAAAGATTAACCAAAGTATCTTATAAATTACAATGACGTCTGAAAAAATTAATCCAAACAGAATTCCCAAAGAACCATTTGGTTTGAAAGCAGAATCAACATTGAATCGAATTACCCTCAATCCATCCACAGCCAGTCCAGGAGAAACATTATATATAAATATTCCAAAACTTTCTGAGAATTTGGTGATTGTGCCTGGAAGTGTATCTCTTCTATTTGATTTAGATGTTGAGGGTCATGCAAATAATACGGTTGTTAATAATTTGTCGGCCAATCTTGTAACCAGATTAAAAGTTCTTTTTGGAGGAGAAACATTGCAAGATACTCAAAGATATGATTTATTTCAAACATATCGCGATTTATTTTTAACTGCGGAAGAGCGAGAAGATAAATTAAAACATGGTATTACTTCTTCTCTAAATATGAGAAAACTTAGAACAAAAGCTGGAGATGCAAAAACACAAGATGTAAAAGAAGTTGCTCTCGCTAATGTTCATGGTTCAAAGTATAGAATACCAATAAATCATCCTATTCTAAACGATCATGGTGTTTTTTATCCGAAAGGGTTGGAAAATCATCTTATATTTGAGCTTACACTTGCCCCAATCACTAATATTCTTATTTATTCTGATACAACTAAAGCACCATCATATTCAATCAAAAACTTAGAGTTAGAATATTCTTCAATTTCTAGTGAATACTTAGCCCGCGAGGCGCAAGCAGCTTATCAGGTGGGTAAAGGATTCTTTTATGAAAATATTACCTTACACAAAACTTTTACATTTTCAATTGGTGGAGATGGTGTTATTAATCAGCATATTAATTTACCGAGAAGATCAATGTCAGGGATATTGTTTTTGTTTTTATTACCTCAAGCCGCAGGAGCAAGGGATTCTGAAAATTTTTATAATCCAGGTATATCTTCCGTTGAAATTGATGTTGATGGCGTACCAAATAGAATATACTCTAGAGGAATGATTCCATCTGATCTTTGGGAATCCGTGAAGAAACGATTTCATCGAGATGATGGGTTGCAAATTTCTTTGAAAGAAAAGGATTTTTATGCAGATAAGTTTGCTCTTTGGGTTGATATGAGAACGCACCCCGATAATCACATTCATGGAGGAGGATTGGCATTAAATAATACGCATGATGGTGTAAAAATAGAAATTAAAAGGAAACAAAGCGGATCTGGAACCGTAACTTGCCATATGTTTGTTGTAGCAGATGCAATGATGGAGATTATGAATTCAAGTTTGAGATCAATTAAGTACTGAGAATCTAAAAACATAATGTTATGATACAAAAAAATCATGGAAGATTTACGAGATAAAATACCATTCCATTGTATTATAACAGGACCAACAAATTGTGGAAAAACAAAGTACTTAATTGAACAGCTCCGAGGCCCTTTCCGGAAAGTTTTTGAATATATTGTGTTAATTTGTCCAACCTATTCTAAAAATAAAACATATCATAATTTTGCTCGAGGAGATAAACATTTCTATGTATTATTACCTGATGCAAGTAATATTGATGAGATTAATGAATTGTTAAATGATTGCCAAACTTTTTTTTCTGGAACAAATACATTAATAGTTTTGGATGATTGTGCAGTATCTAACGATCTGAAAAAGCGATCAAACAAGTTTATAGATTTAGCATTCTCTGGAAGGCATCATGGGTTATCAATGTGGGTTTTAACTCAACAATTAACATCTATTGCAAAACCATTCCGAGAAAATGTTGCCTGCGTTGTTACTTTTCATAATCCTTCGCAAAAAGGCATGAAGATGTTTTTTGAAGATTATGGAGGAGATATGGATTATGAAACTAGTAAAAAGTTTGTTCAACTACTGAAAACTGAAAAATATTCTAGACTTTTTTTATCTTTACGTTACCCATTTAATTGTTATTTGGAGATACCAGAAGTGATTTAAAACTAATAAATCTATTATCACAAAAGATGACAAACCTTGAAGATTATATAGAAGAAAAGGAAGAGGTAAAGGATGATAATGAACTTGAAATAAAACAAGAATCACTTGCCATTCTCGCAGCCTTAGGAACAACAAAGGAATATTTGGGGGTTGAAATGAGTCTGGGTGATATAAAGAAATTATCGGAACGCGATGTAGAAAAATATTTTAATCGTTATCAAGCAGTAATGGGCAAGAAAATTAATGGTGGATTAGTAGATTCATCCCTACAATTAGTTTCTAAACTTATTTCATATTTAGTTCCAGTTGATGATATAGAATCTCTTTGCAATGATTTGAAGAATGATGATTTGGTAAATCGTGAATTAACAAACATTGTTGGGTTATTAGCATTAAAAGCAGGAAGATTGGCAGCACTTGCTAGCGGACTATTTCAAGTAGCTAAACACGTTAAATTCAACAAAAATCAACAAGAACCAGTAAATTATAACACAACTGATCAGGAAACTAAGCAATCTACTGAAGGTGTTGATACAGTATATTAAACAGATCTAAAAACTTATTTGTAGCATCTAAATAACAATGTCTAAACAATCTGAAGTAGAAGTTGAGCAAATTACAGCTGACCCAGCACCTGAAAATAAAGATACTAAAAAGAAAGAGAAAGATCCTAAAAAAGTCGCAGCTGGTAAAAAATTAGCTGAATATAATAAAAAAGCAAAAGAAGCATTAGCTAGGGAGATGAAACGAGAGGCGCAAAATGAAAATGTAGAAATGGGGTATAATCAAGAAAAGACAAATAATGAATATAAATCATGGCTTCCAGAGTTATCTTTTACTACTGTTTTATCTGTTGTTGGATTGGGTTTTACAGCATTTGATCTTTTTATGAGATATCGGGAAAAAGCTAGGGTTGAATATTCTAATAGGATACCTGATTTATCACAAGTTCCACAATTACCACAACCCACAGATAGACCAAAAATTGGAATGATGTAATTATATTTTTTACTACATAAAGTTATTTAAAAGTTTCTTAATGATGTAGTAAAAAATCATGTCAAACGAAAACAAACTTGTGAAAACTGTAACTGATTCAGCTGTACTTATCGGATTAGGTGCTGGGGTTGGTTATGTGGCAAAAAAGGTAATGAAAGAATCATTTTTGAGCGATCCATCCTCAAGTATTACAAATTATGCAAAATGGGTTGCTGTATTATCTGGAAGTATGTATCTAAAAACATATTTAGAGGAACAAAAGATTTTACCAAAATAAAATTATGGCAACATTAGCAATGATGACGATAGGGGCAATATTGAATGCAACAGCATTTACCGGAGGAAATATTCTTGCAAAATATATATCTGGACGCAATGTTGATACAGAAAAAATAAGACACGATAAAGCAATGGAAAAATATCAAAGAGATTACGCTGAATATCAGGAAAAAAGACAAAAAATGCTTGATTGGAAAATGAAGAAAAAAGATGAAAAATATCAAGCATCAAAAAATATTTCTACTACAAATCAGGCTTTTGAATTGTATGGACAAATGCAAGAACCCAAATTTTCAGATTATTACAAACCAAGCGATGAACAAAAAACAGGAGAAATGGTATATGTTGGAGCTGGAATGTTGGGTTTAGGTTACGCTGTAAGTAAATTATTATAAATTATTATTTTTGTTATGTAACCAGTAATTTTAGTTATATAACATAAGGTATTATGATTAGTTGTCCACCAAATTAAAACTCCACATTGAGCTTACAGAACCAGAATCTTCATTTTCATCATCATAACCAATATAGGAAGAAGCAGATTCACCGTCAGAAATAATTACTTCTTCATTATATTTTTTGCGTGGAGCTAATCTTTTAATTTCTTTTTTCGTTTCAACAAGAGCATCATAAAGTTTTACTTGCAAAGAAATACATCTACCAATAAATATTGATTCAATTTTGATCGAACACTCTGCGTGGCAACCTTTATTGATTAAATCTTTGGGGTTTATTGTTTCATTGCAATCCTCACTTCTAATATCATAAAATTTTGTAAGAATTTCTCCTTTTTTGTATGAAATTAATTTTGGATATAATGTTGGCCCTCTATCAGGAACTCTTTGCATACAAGGTTTGTTTTTACCATCTTCAATTTTTTCCATTTTCCAATATAGAGGATTAAAACCTCCCTTTGTTTTGGTGAGATCAGATCTTTTCAACTCAAATCTATCAATTTCTTCTTTATTTTCTATAATATGATCAATGCAACAATCTACTATTTCATCAAATTTTTCTATCCATTTTTTCTCTTCATTAGTGGGTCTATTTCCACTCCATAAACATAAGGGAAAAGAATAAGTTGAAAAACTTTCAGAAACTCCAAATGAATACAAACGTCCAGTTGGAATAACTAATTCTCCTTTAGTTCCATCTTCATTTTTTGAAAAAATTTTAATTCGTCTAAATTCTACTTTTGGTTTTTTATCTGGAACTTCACCTAAAATTGGTTTAGAAAAGATCATACTTTTCTTAGGATCATAATTATTAATATCTATTAATTGGGTATTTTCGTTCATCATTTTATATTTTTTTTCTTTTATATTTTTTTCTTTTTAAATCATTTTTTACCTTCAACTCTAGGGGATCTAAAGATTTCTTACAGATGAGTAAAAAAATCATGGCAGAGGGAGGATATTCACCAGAAGATTTAGATCCAACTAAATTAAATGAACCGGGAGATGATGAGGATTGGGATGATAATGTAGATAATAGAAATATGGAACTTCAAACATATTCATCAACAAGCCAACAAAATAATGATTATGATGAAGATGAAAAAACTCCCATTGGTGGTATTAATGAAAATCAGCCTCTTTTAGAAAAGATAAAAGAAAAAGAAGAAGCTGAAGAAGAACTTTTAAAAATAAACCCAAGAGCAAAACTAGATAAAATGATATCTTATTTTAGAGATATTGGAGAAGGAATTAAAAAAGCAACTTATAAGTTCAAAGGTGGGAAAGGGGGAGAATATGAAATTTCAGATGGTAAACTAGTAAATGTTAAAAATAAATATCAACGACTTCCTAAAACATTAAAAGAAATTATTGGCCCAACTAGATCAGAAATAGTTGAACAACTTGATTCAGAAATTCAGAATAAAGAAGAAAAACAAAATGAAAGGGTTGAAAGAAAAAAAGTTCTTGATAATAAACCCAATAAAACTCCAGAAGAAGTCGCAGAACAAGAAAATTTAAATAAAGAAATTATAGAAAACGCAGAAGATATAGCAAACGATGTTGCTGAAAGAGACAGAAACCAAGAAAGAATGCCATTACGAGAACGCGTTAAATATATCTTCAAAAAACATGGTTTTACAATAACTGCTGTTATCATTGCTGTAGGTACAGTAATTGGAGTTATAGTTTCTAGTCTTTCAAAGGGTTTATCTACTTTGGGCAAAGGAGTGGGAAATGGTTTGAAAACTATTGGTAAAAAATTAGGTGAAATATTGCCAGGAATGGTCGGTGCAATAGTTAGCTTTCTTTTCAAAACAGCAGGTGAGGTTATTGGATTTTTAGGAAAGAATGCTTGGCTTTTGATAATGGCTGTAGTTCTATATTTTGTGGAAAGTATAAAAAAGAAGAGAAAGTAGATCTAAAGATAACACATTGACCAGTAAAATACAATATGGGAGAATACAATGGAATTTATCCACAATTATCAAATAATAACGATCAAGTTATTAATTTCAGACTACAAAAATCAAGTGAAGTATTACAAAATCTTGAGAAAGAAATTAAACATTACGAAGAAGTAAGAAAAAAATATAATAGAGCTAGAGGAATATTTACAAAAATAAGTGTTTGCGGTGGTATGATTTCAGTTATTCTTTCCGCAAGTGGACTTGGAACTTCTCTTACCGGTTTTGGGGCGATAGTTGGTGTTCCCTTGGGTGTTGTAGGTGGGGTTTTTGGTGGATTATCGGTTGGATTTGGTATTGCTTCTAAAAAAATTTCTCATAAAGTTAGTAAACACGAACAAACAGTAGCAATTGCAAAATCAAAATTAAACACCATTAACGATTTGGTTTCAAAAGCTTTGAAAGATAATGTTATATCCGATCAAGAATTTTCCATAATTTTAGCAGAATTAGAAAAGTTTCAAAAACTAAAACAAGAAGTTCGTCAAAAATTTAGAAAAGCTTCAGAAAAAAACTTCGACATGTCTATAATAAGGAAAAAAGTTCGAGAAGATCTATTAAAAGAATTAACCAATCCCGCTCATTAAAAATTTCTTTTGAAAGAACTGATGTGGGGTGCAATTGTTTTGCGGGGGTTAGAAGAGAGATTAATTGATTTTACATCTTATTCTTAATCTAAAGATCAGGTAAATTGGAAAACAAAGAATAAGATGTTATTGGACGATTTCAAAACTAGATATCCAAATGTTAACTTGGATAAATTTACATTTGTTAATGATTCATTTGGCGGTTTCATTAAATGGAAAGTTAATGGAACGACTGTAATGTCTAATGATGATCCTTCCGGTAAAACATGGACTGATGATCTTCCTTCTAATTTGAAAACACTATTATGGGGGGATTTAGGTTTAGAAAATAAGCCAAAAGTTGGCTCGTTTCCAAAAAGTTTATCATTTACAAACAAAAAATACCCAATACCTGGGATTAAATTCGACGAATTTGCCCTTAATTTAACAAAATTATTAATCAATCTAAATATATATGTTTCAGAAAAAGATAGTTTCACAGCAACAATGAAAAATGTTTTTAAAAATCAAACTGTGGGGTTTACTAGTGGAAAAGAAGCTAGAGCTTGGTTGAGTAAACCAAATATTAATCAGTGGCCGCAACAATTAAACATGGCGGTTTGGTGCGCAACGTCTGGATGCGGTGTAAGTTTAAGTGATATTTTTAGTTACCCGAAAGTTATTAGAAGTTTTTTTGTATTTCACATTTACTTTACAATAAGAAGAATATTATATGAATTGTACGTGCCATTACCCGACGAAAAAACTTTTTCCTTAAAAAATAATCCATACAACAAAAATGCTTATAATCGTTTATGTGCAGAATTTGATTTAAGTAATAATCAAGATTATAAGGGATGGAATAAAACTTTAGCCGATTTTAGATTTAAGGGCGGTACAAATCATGGTTTAGGGGATGTATTCATTGATTATGGGAAAGGATACGTGGACCCCGGAAGCGTTCCTGGAAGCGTTTCCGCGCAAGCAACGGGTGGCGGATACCAAAATGTCAGGATTATAAGAGGTTATGATACAAAAGCTAATATTTGGCCGAGCAGCGAAAATAAATTTTACGATGATGGTGGAAGAAAAAATAACGGAGATTTAGTATCAATGCTTCGAAATGATCATTTTGTTGATTTTCAATATGCTTGGTTTATAGCAGAATCTGGGCATGGATTAACAAAGGCGGGATTGGGAAGAATAAATAGATCAATTGAAGCTTTTGTTTATTGTGTTTTAGGCTCACAAGTTAATACTAGAACTTCAATTGTTAGTAAAGGGGGCGGCGGTTTTGAAACCCAACAAAACTTTATATCTTTATTTGAAAGTTCTGTGATTGAAAATGACACATCCAAATCAATTCAAAGATATCAAACAGCGGTTCAAGAATCAAAATCTCGCCTTGATTTGGCTGTAGCTCCTGGTGTTTGGTTAATGCCAAGCAATTTAATAATAAATACAGAAAGCATTATTGGTTACAATAATGATTTGAAAAAGGTAACAGAAGATATGACCTTTGGAGTAAATAATTCAATAAATGTTGAGACAAAAACTGTTGGAATACCCCACAGTTTAGGGTCATCAAAAGTTTTATTAAATACCAACCCTCAACCAAGAAAACCTAAACTAAACAATAGCTATGAATCAAACAATGAGGAAGAAGTTAGTAATATAGAAACATCTTCTCATCAAAATAATCTTATTGTTTTAATGCTTGCCGGAGGATTATTATCCTGGTTTTTATTTCGTTAATGTTTTGATTACATAATCTAAAGGCGAATATCATGTAATCAAAACAATATGTTCAGTATTACAATGTATGATTCTGAAACAAGGATTTATTTAGATCCACCAATAAAATATGTTCATGAGTTACAACTACTAGATTGTAATATAAAAACCAAAAGATTGATTCATTTCAAAAAGTTAGAGCAAATAAGTGATCCAAATAATAATAAATTAGTAGTAGTAAATCCTGGAACATATTCAATCAATGATATAAAAATACTAATTAGTATAACTGAAAAAGGTAAAAATATATTAATATTTGACGGCGATAATATTAACTATATAATTAATAATAAATCATTTGACATTAAAATTAGCGATGGTTTACAAAAATATTTAGGTTTACCCGAAATTTTGAATAGAAATAGAATATATGAAATTAATGTAAATATAAATGAACCCTTGAGATTAATGTGTAGTATTGTTGATAATAGAATGTCATACACTAATAGTGGGAAAAAAGAAGATACAAAATTAATGCCATCTAATTTACTAGCAAACATTCCTTCACAAGATTACCCAACAATCCCTATTAGAAAATATGATAACTTGATTAACTATTTTGACTTAACAATATTAGACTCTGAATGGAAAAAATTTGATTTGAAGGGTTCTCCCATAACTTTTAGTTTAAGATTTAGATAAATTTTTGTTATGTAACCATTTATTAGGTTATATAACATAATTTTCAACATTTTTTACAATGATACTTTTGATTATTATGTACACATATTTGTGAACCGCCACATTCCTTACAAAAACTTTTTTGTTTGTTGTGTTCACATATTTGTGATCCATCACATAATATACAGTAGGGCTTTCTTTTTCTATGAATACATATTTGTGTCCCAACACAATCTTTACATTGATACTTTATTTTTTCATGAATGCATATTTGTGCTCCCTCACATTCTCTACAAGAATATTTTTTAACTCCATGCACACAAGGGTAATTATACATTAAAATAGCTTTTGCAATTAACTCATCAATATCCATATCTAAAAATTTTTCCAACTCATTAATTAAATTAACTTTTAACATTTTATGTCTTCCTTTAATTTCCAACTGTCTTGCAATAAATTTTAATTGTGGTACATTCAATCTTCGTAATTTTTGTTCCATCTTCATATTGTATTTCACTGTTTTTTCTTTTTAAACCAGTTTCATTCAGATTTTTATTTCATCCTCTTTCCGCCATGATTTGCGAAAATTCATTTACTTTTCCGATTAATCTTAGACATAAATTTACATACAAAAACTAAAACGTACTTTTAAATTTTTAGCTTAAAATTCTGTCAACCTAAAACGTACTTTTTAAAAAAATAACCTCGTAAGCTAAAAGAGAACAGAGATTTTCAAAAATAACCTAAAAACGTACTTATCCCCTTAACCTAAAACACAGATATTTCTCAAAAATAGCTCATTCAACCTAAAACGTACTTTTAGAAAAATAACCCTTAACCTAAAAGCATAGAGATTTTTCTGACAAATTTCAAAATAACCCTAAAACGTGAGTATCCCCTTACCCTACCTAAGCACAGATACGTATCCCCTTACCCTAAGAAGCACAGATACTTTTCAGTCAAATTTCAAAAATAACCTAAAAACGTGCGTATAAACACGCTTACATAGTAGTACTGCAAAGACTCGCCTTCTCTCATTCCCCATGTGACTTTTCCATTGCTTTTAGCAGCCTGCTTGCTGCTCATTCGCACACTCCCCAACATACCCCTATTTCCAGGCAAATGCAATCTAACCGTGAAAGTCGACTGTTGTTTTCCAGTCAACATCCAGCCTCAAATTTAACACAATTCAACCAAATTGAACCAGTAGAACTTGATCAAGCCCAATCAAATGCAATCAAATGTTCAATCAGTTTCAATTTATCAAACATTTTTGTGGGGGTTGGATTGTGTTCGATTATCATACTCACTTGAACCCAATATTTGCATGATTGTGTTCAATAAAGTTCAATTGAGTTTTATAATTCCTGCTTTCAATTTGGTTTGATTAGTAAATTCTGGATTAAAAACGTCTAAAGTTCTGCAGAGTTATCTCTCCCTTTGTTCACTTTTCTTTCCCTTTTTTGTATTCCAGTCCTGTGAATAATAATAATAATATTAATAATAATAATAGTTATTATAGTAATAATAATAATAATTATTATTATTTTTATTATATTTATAATAATAATAATTCTGTTATAATAATATTGTTCTTAGGGATAGAACTATGCAGTGAAGATTTATCAGATGGTGCTCCTGAAATATCAACAATTACAAGTATACCTTAATTCTTTTTACAGTGTCCAGTGTACTTTGTTATATTATACTTACTTATTTTATATTTAAATTCACGTTTGCTGAAAGTTGGCTGAACAGTTTCTAACCTTTGGGGTACCTTCCCTTCATTTTGCTTTTACATTCAAACTATTGCAGCTGCAGCCTCAAAACTAACAGGTTACAAGATAAGCTTTGGCATTTTGGTATTTTTGTTTTACCAAAGAGCATTTTGCATTATCATAGCAAACCAGGTAATTTAATTTGATTTGATTCTGCTCAATTTTAGAAAATTCAGTTAATTAGTAGATTTTTCTTTATTTATGTACAACAAAGTTTGAAAATCTCTGATGTTTTAGCATTAATATAATAAAGCTCTAACAGAGGGAACTTAGCCAATGCAATTTGCTACATATCTGTAATCAGCTATATACGCTAGATTGCATATGAGGGTACCTGATATTTTGACGTTTTCTTTGATCTTCAATTTAAGATTTAACAGTCAAAGTTCACTGTCATAGCACATGAAATAAAAACTAAAATTATGCAGTTATATCTTCTACAGCTTTATTTTCTTTTCTCTCTCTCTCTCTCTTTTTTTTTTCATTTTCAGATAAAATGACAGATATCTTGCTTGAGGCAAAGGATCTATTGTCCTCAGAGGACAAAAGTTTTGTTAAAAAATCCCAAAGGTGGGAAGATAGAGTATCTATTTCTAATGAAAGTTGGGCAGATTCACGTACTGCCCTTTGTGAAACACTGTTAAAAGCAAGATTTGCTGTAAGGGATGCAGCAAACTGCATGAAATGTCTCAAAGAAACAGCAGTCCTTAGATGTCATGAGTGTCCTTCCACTAAATACTTGTGTGGATCCTGTGACAAGAACCTCCATGAAGTGTTTCCATTTCATGACAGAGATGCCATTGTTAATGAGCACTATCAACCAATTCCACCAACCCTGTCAATGAATAGCAGTGGAGAATGGGTTACAATTGGTATGTGATTTAATTTTTAAACCATCTAATAGCTATCCTTTTAACATAGCAATTACCTTGAAGTGAACTATATATTCATATTTGGTGACAAAACACTAATATTTTTTACATCAAACTTGTTGTCACATTGATGTTTTTACTTGGTTAATAATAACCATAACAGTAAAAATAATGATAGTGATAATAATAATAATAATAATAATAATAATAATAACAGTAATAATAATAATTATTATTATATAAGTAATAATAATAGTATTTTATACAATAAAAATATTTCCTAGAGAAAGCGAAAAAGGAATTAATTTATTAAAATAATTGAACACAGCTTTCATTATTATTTACATGAACATTAATTCTTTCAATTTACTACCTCTTGGTTGAGTAATGATTTGTATAACCTATGCAAATATGTGTCATGAGTTAATTACCTAACTTTTATTTACAACACTGCTTTATCAGTAACAGGATATCTTGCCTTTGGTAACCACTTCTAAATACTCATGAAGCTGTGTTGCCCAAAATTATTAATCCATTTATAAATTTATCCATTTTAACAATGTGTGTTTTAAAAATGCCTGTTTTTTAGTGAGGCAACTCCCACATTCAGAAATTTTCTGCCCTGCATGTGGTGGAAAATGTAAGCCCCTGGTAAATCAGCAAGAACATCACTGCATTGCTGTTTCTTTCAGAGGTCAGTAACATTTTAATTTTTTGCTTTATTTTTCTACCAGATGGTTACTCAAAAGTGATCTAAAAATTTATTTTGTGCAAATACTTGCATAATTCAAGTAATCGTTTTTACGAAATGATGTGTGCAATCGCTATGTAAGATCCTTTTTTTGTTTAACAGATGCCATGTGTACATTTCTACCTCATGCCCTTAAAATAGATCCATGTTACATGTGGTCATGTTACTGTTAAATTATACAACTTCGGAAGGGGTTTTGGGTGGGCTTATAAGCGGGTGAGCTTATAAGCGGAATAAAAAAAATGTTTCGAAACGAGCCACAGTAGTGTTGATTGAAGTACGTTTTTAAGTTGAAAAGTCATAATGAAGCAACATTTAGCCCTGTTCAGTACTGTCATCCAGCAGAGGGGGGCTTATATCCAGGGGGGGCTTATGACAGGATGTATTGTATTGTTTCCAGGTAGATGGGCCTATAACCGGGGGATCTTTTAAGCGGGGAGGCTTATAACCGGAATTTTACAGTATTCCGTGGAAGTAATGAAGAAATTAAATATATTAATATTATGATTTCTCATTAGGACGATTTGATCTCAATCATGGAGGCTACCAGTGTCTGGATTGCCAGAAAGTTTGTAGCACATCTAATCCATTGGTGATTAGTCAGCTGGGATTCTGGCCAGGGAGTATAAGTGATACGACATACATCTTCCATCAGGACCTGTTCCTTCATTGGAATATTCTGCAAAAACAAATGCCTGGTGTTTCCGAGAGGTCTTTTGTTAAGTCACTAGAGCTTTTCTCAACGCGAAAAGGAAGAGTACGTGTGTCAACATATATTACCTTTGGGTTCTTGTTTTTCCACAGGATGTGTAATGTTGCATACTGGATGACCTGCGTGTATATATGCTCTCTGGCATACCCACTATATAGGACATTTTCTTATGTAAAGTTTTGAAAATTGAAGAACAAGAATTATACTTTTTTTTTCACTTAGCTACACTGTAGTTAGAAATTATTCAACTAGAGAGTTTAGTTAAGAGACCTTTGCATTTACTATGGAGAGACTTTCATTGCTTCAATTTGATGCCTGTGACTAGCATGTCCTGATAAATGTTGGTAAACCCAATATTAAATTTTCTTCTTGTAGTTGAAACAGCCTTCTTACATGTACATTGTATCTACTAATTATCACAGCTTGGAACAATAAATATCACCGCATTTGCCACTTCTTTCAAGGAGTGGAAATTCTGCCAGTATGAGCTTGATCTTAGTGGGAGACAAATCAACTGGATGGAGTGTCCAGCATGTGACACCCAGCAGCATTCTGTTCATGTGGATGGCAACATGAAGTTGTATAGGTTCAAATCTGCTGGTGTGTAAGTAAATATCATTGCTGTTGCCCTGCTGTGGGAAATTATGTGCATGTATTCTTTTCATCTCTTCCTTTTGCAAAGTTATAACTTGGATGGAAATTTTAATGTTTCATTTATTGGCTTCACAAAACATACATGTATTTTTCTAAATATTTTTGTGTGCCTAATAATCTGTCGTTATTGATGTTTCACTATGCTTACACGACATGTTTTTTCTTGCAAAAAATGATGATGTCCCAATTTTCTTTGTTAGGAGTAAAAGAGAGTGTTACTATGGAGAGATGTTCATAGCTTCAAATTCAAAAGTTGACAGTCATATTCATAAAGTTTACCAAGGTGTCAAGCACAGTGTGAGTTTATTTGTTTTTAAAACTAAAAGCCAACATCAGATTGGGCAATTACCTTGTTAAGTGTGACATAGAGAATCAAAGGAAACAGGGAAGAAATGCAGAATTGAGTTTATCTTTGCTAAGAAGAAATTGCATGAATAATCTAGATAACAAATAAGATATTAAGTGTATTATTTGTTGTTAATTGCAATTGTATCGATGTCAACTGCTTGCTATTTTAATCTACAAGGCTAATAGTTGATCTGAATTTATTTTTTCATATGAAATAAGCCCTTCAGTTTAAGAAATGTTTATTGAGTTGCCATTTGAGCATATCAAACAAATTCTCCAAAATAAAGCAAACTAAAAATATAGAAGAACAGCGGAATTTTTGGTAAAAAAAGATCACACTACACACTTTATGTTGCAGAAAGACAACCAGCAAAAACTCTGTGGTGATTCAAGCTGGCATGCAGCAGGCAACTCAGTACAGAAAAAGAAGAACCTCAGTGAGACAGGACTAGAGATTGCTGGCTGTAGACATGCTGTTGCCCAACATGCCATCAATATGATGTATGGCGAACTGTATGGCTATGCACACTACATGCAACAAAACTACTTCATACCGAGGAATGTTAAATTTCTTTGGTATGATGTCGTGTGCAAATATTGGCCATGGCTCAAAAAGCAGAACAAAGAGTTTTCCGAGAGAATGAAACCTGCTTTGTCCATCATGCATGCAAAGGCCCATGCTTGGTATTGTCAGGTTGGCACAGTTAGTAGTTATGTGAAAATTGCTTTATTTAAATTGTGATAAGTGTTCTTGTGATTGCATAGTAATGTTGGTTGGTCAGTGTGTATGTTTCTGATATTTCATTTAAAATTTTTCTACACAAATTGTATTTTCCTATGTCCACCACACATGCGCAATCTTCCTGTTTTTAAGAGCTTGCATGTTTTGGTGTAACTCTGCCACTGCCCGGTTCCAAGCCCACGATGTGAAAGGAGGAGGCCAAGTTAACTTAACTTTACGATTTAACTTTACTTTGCCATTTTTTACAGTCCATGCTGCAGACATGTGATGAAAAAGAAACCATTGGTAATGGTTGGTTGTTAATATTCACGGCAAATGCCGGCGAAAAAAAACCCGTAACGTGTAATAAATAGTTCGTCCTTAGTTCCTCATCGTGATATACGTAATATCAATTGTTGATAAACGCCTCAATATAGATAATTTCTTTATTGTTGCATCACCCAGATAAAATGTTAATGTGGCTAGCTTTCTTTGAATTTCAGGTTCAGTGGGGAGGAAGATGGCAAGATGAAGCGGGTGCAACAACTGGCGAGGAAGTTGAACAGATTAACAGCCACTTCTCGCCGCTCGGCAATTCCACCAAGCACATGCTTCCAGAAGGTAACATTTTAGTCTATTTCTCAGGAATACTATGGAATTATGTTGCACAACTTACAGCATATGACATACCGTTGTTTTTCGGTTACATTCGATATGAGGAACACTTGTGAACTTCATCATATCAGACTTTATAATGGACTTTTACTATAGTATTTATTGTATGCTTGGAGTATCTAATTTTTTTTTTCATTATAGGGAGAGAAGAATTACTTACCGAGCATGCTCTTGAGTGGAATAGACGGAAAGTTGAAGGGCTTCCGCAGTCTCTGGCAAAGCGTTACAAAAAGGTTTGCATATTGATTACATCCATTTGGTTTTACTCAGTGAAGTATTTTTTATGCGGTAAGGACATTTCTTTAACTTGTTAACTGCACCCGTTTTACTTTACCTTTTCTACCATGATCCCTTTTTAATTTTAACAGATCCAGAGTCAGCTTAAGAAGGCATGTCTTGACCTCGATGAGTTGTTAAAGGGACTTCATCAAAACACAGAATGCCTTGAGAAGTGGAAAACCGATGTACTTCAGTTTGCTCAAGGTCAGTTGTTGCGCTAACTTGTTGTACTTTTTAATCTGCCGTATATTAAAAAAAAAACATTCAGCTGGGTTGTGTTGAATACAGCAAATAATTCCGAGATATTGCGTAGAATAAACACTGTACCTTAACGTGAGATTTAGTAGCAATTCTTTAATAATCCGTACTTTTTTTACTTAGAGGAAGAAAGTTTGAGGAACAGAAAGGAGCATATGTCGCCGCAAGAAGAAACCTATCTGTGTCATTTAATTTCACAGGAAAGGCTAACACCAAAGCAGCAACTTCTCTTTGAAGCTGCGCAACAGCTGTACGGGAAAAAGGTGAAGGAATTGTCCGCCACAACAGACACGAACTTCGAGGCAGGCGCAAGTGTCCTAAAAAAGAAGACCTTGTCCCATTTTCGGAAGCACATGGAACATTGTCATTTTTCGATATCGCATTTTTCTTTGAACATGGGGAAACTAACAGGTGCAGAAAAGACGTTTTTGATTTTTTTGACTCAACTTGTAGTGTACCATTGCCGTGGATAACATGCCGCGGATTGCAGTTAGTATACAGTGTTAGAAGTTATTACAGTAAATTATAGTAAAGGTGTTTACTTTTTGTTACAAGTCTAGCTTGGGCCACACGTTGTATCATTGTACAACAGATGTCGCTCCGACAATGTTGGAACGTGTAGCACCCGTACTGGATGATGTTATTCCAACATTTTTGTCAAAAGTGTTTTGATTGCGAATAAACATTTCGCCGAACATAAATCAATGCCGGAAGGTTTAGCCGGCTTTTCACTTGAATAATGTCGCATGCCAACGACCAGTCCGTTTAAGCACCCAGTCCCCAAGCCGACAACATTGGCTCTTCAATATAGTAGATCAAGTAGTCGAATAAGGAGCGCATAGCTTTGTCACACGTGCACCTTATCATATCCGACATTTGTTTTATAACAATGTTGGAGACGTCTTACAACAATATTGAAAGGAAAAGCCCCTCCTTAAGTTGTTGTTTTCATTTTCAGATTCCTCCAAGCAGCGAACGCGGCTTCGTAAGAAAATCTCCACGGAGAAAGCTGATCTCGAAAAAACAATCTGCAAATACAACCAACTTGTAACAGACCACCCCATCCGCAAGGAAGACATCGAAAAAGGTCATTTCCCATGGAGTGAGAGTTCATCTGACGCAGGTACTGCGTACTGTCGCACCAGTATGAAGCCTTTATTAAGTAGTAACCTTGGCTATTAAACTACCGCGGCTGTTTTCTAGCTGTTTTTATCTGAGTCAAATGGTGACTTCATAAAAAGAAGCAATGCTAATAATTGTACCCTGAATGCAAAGAGAAATATGAATATTTACAATACCTTTTAATCTTGTCGTGTTTTAGTTCCTGCCAGGACTAAGAGGCTAGCTGTAGACAAGCATATGGAGGTTCAAAGGTTCAAAGAAGAACTTAAGATTCTTGAGAATGAGATGCTCGTCTTTATGAAGTTCTACAAAGACAAGATGTTGCCATCTCTACAGCTGCAGCGGCAAAAATTGCTTAATGGCGTGGAAGGTAGGTATTTCTAGCGTTGTCTAACATGATGTAACTTGCTGTAACCGAGAGTAGCTATTAGCTATGACGCTACAGGTGAAGAAAAAATCAAACGTAATTGATGATATGATGACTTTAAATAATCTACAATAAAAAACGAAACTGAAAATAATAAGAAGTGGAAGAAAAAAATAAAAAATTAGCAGTTCCCTTTATTTTCCGTTTCTCGTCCTTCCCAAAAGGAGCTTAAAAAGCTCTCTCTTCTCTCGATTTAATGGAGAGCCTTTTCTGTCTGTAACGTGAAGATTTGAATGCATATGATTTCCAAGTCATTTAAAGAGTTATTAAGGGCGCCAAACACCCGCTCCCCCGCCTTCTTCGCGTGTCATTCATTAAAACTGTCGAAGAACGTTCAAAGAAGCAACTGTCTCTTTTAGATAGGTATCATTGTCACATCTGCAAATAACTTCATGTTTTGTCTTCCTTTTCAGATGATGACACCAGCGATGAAAGAATTAACAATATAGTAGGTTTTTTTATAATCTATTCATCTTGTGAGCCAAAATGTTGGTGTTGGCAACTTCAGTTACTGAAATAGTTTTGTATTGCTATGTCTTATTCTGTAGGGCCGGCGTTACTTCTCAGCATCAACAGAGAAACAAGTGGTAGCTGGAAAGCTGGCTCTCATATCAGAGGGCATAGCTTTTGTCATGAAGCAGGTGGCAGCCGGCATTGTGGCCTTTGCACCTGTTCTTAATTGCGAACTAGACAGTTTTCGCGAAGTGCTCCTCACCCATCAATGTGACGAAGTCGAGAGTGACGAAGAATGTGTAGATGACGATGACAATGGCGACGGCGATGATGATGGCGATGATGATGGCGATAACGAAGTATTAGAGTGCGATGAGGAGGATTCCACCAGTGGTAGAAATTCTAAATCCGAATTTATTCTTGTTGCTTTACAGAAATTAACTGTTGATTCTTCGGAGCCTGTTTCGGCTGAAGAGGTTCGACCTGGTGTGTCCTGCTGGCGCCTTCCAAGTGAGATAAGCCAGGGTCGTTACAAAGGGCGCAATGGAAGTAATGCCTGTAGTTTAATATCACTTATGATTGGATACGTGTTCCACAAAAACAAACCGCCAATTCCACTGCAACAAACCACCTTGTCTGACAACATCATCGCTATTATATGCGGTTGCATGGAGCTTGGTAACCGAGTTTATGATTTGTGCCGACACAATTTACCTTCAAGATACCTTTCCATTCAAGAGGCTGCGAGTGTCTTGGACACTTGGCTTGATTGCTCTGTTGGAAAAGCATTACCAGTCCGATTACAAGATCCACACGAGATGTCTACTATTTGTGGTCAACTTAGTTTGGCCATGTCTTCCCAAGATGCTTCTGTTTCATTTCTCATAATGAATGAAAAAACATCGTTTTTCTTTACGACAACGAACGAAGTACTTTACCTAGATACTCACAGCCATTCACCTCATGGTGCTGTTGCAATCGTTTCCACATTACCTTATATTGGTGAATTCTGTAATGCTGTGTGGAATCTTGAAGGACATAGCGAGAACACATTTGGAAACTTGGCATTTGTTAATTTTCCAGTGTAGCTGTTCAATTAAGTTATACCTTAAAATCCTCAAATGCAGTCGGCTGTATGTTTTGTTCTTGAGAACTGCCGCACAGAATATTATAAAAGAAAAAATTGTAACCACGGTATACCGTAGACCATGTCATGCTACGCTGTATTCGCAACGTACTCGTTGACGAAAGTGGCGATAGCTTCTAAAATGAAACGAGCAATACTCTGAACGGATCAGATATGAGTAGCTTTCCAGTTCCACCTGTGCATGTTTCACCCATCCACTAGTTTAACAACTGAAAGATGCTAAAAGTTTTTTTTAAATAGCCGGAATAGATTAGACTAGTGTAGACAAACTTTCTTTAGAATCTGGAGTGGTTGCCCATTCTCCCGAGCCTGGATCTCGAGTTAAAAACTCACAGCTCGTTACATTAAAAACATTACTACTTTCATAGAGGTCTTCAATAAGGACAACCTTGCGTTATTGATCTTTACAATTGACAGCTCAAGTGCGGGAATGAAAAATATGAAAATTAATTAAAAATCAAATAGAAGTAACGATTGTTTCAGTTATATGAAAATATATAAGAGAGATTTAAAAAAGTCAGTTGGCTTGCTGGATACGTGTAGCTTGGTTGATCACAACGCTGCCATATGAGTGGTATTAAATGACGATCATTGGTTGAATTTCGTTCAAGCCTGAATATCTGTAAGGCTCTATTTTTTACTACTGCTGACCTATGTATACATGTACAAATGCAATTATCTTTCTTATATTAAAATCTTCATTCTATTGTTCAAAATACGAATTTTGATATTTCCTGTTACAATTAAAATAAACCTGAACACGCCCAACACCTTGCAAAATTTTTAAAGCTCTTGTAATATATTACATCACAGAAATGCCAAAATTGCACCACGTACATCACACGAAAGCCAGTTAAATGGCCATTTACGAAAATAAACTATTCCACAAGCCACGCTTGCTTTCCATCCTATTTTCTTAACTATCTCAACACAATTTCAATCTGAGACGCGAGGCGAATATTTAACAACAACGCCTGGTAAGTCAAGTTTATCCCAGGATATTCTCAAAGTCTCGCGTTTTTTCTTGATTTCGCGAGATAAAATCAAAAATCGATGATCTTTGGATGTCGCAAGTCTCAACAATATTGCATTAATAGATTGGATTGTCATGATTTACCCCGTTTTTCTTGAATTCGGTAACAAAAACAATGGAAAATGGGAGTGAACATTGAATATCGCTAATTCAAATACATTGCATTTAATTTGAAGGCTGGAGTGCCCGAATTTACACCGTTTATAAGGAACAGTTCGCTGACCACAAAATAAATCGAACATCAGTGTAAGGATTGGATATAGCAACCTGGGACATATCGCATTCGTAGGGTACATTGTCACAATTCACCCAGTTTTTCTTGAATAGTTCGCCGATCACAATATAAATGGAAAATCGGGGTGAAGATTGGCTATAGCAAGTTGGGACATACATCATTTATAGGTGACACTGTCAGAATTCACCCCGTTTCCCTTGGATAATTAGCCGATCACAATATAAATGGAACATCGGGGTGAAGATTGAAAATAGCAAGTTGGGACAAATTGCATTTGTGCGGTACATTGTCAGAATTCACCCCGTTTTTCTTTAATAACCCCTCAAACACAATGTAAATGGAAAAACGGGGTGAAGATTGGCTATAGCAAGTTCTGGGACATATCGCATTCCTAGGGTACATTGTCACAATTCACCCAGTTTTTCTTGAATAGTTCGCCGATCACAATATAAATGGAAAATCGGGGTGAAGATTGGCTATAGCAAGTTGGGACATAAATCATTTATAGGTTACATTGTCAGAATTCATCCCGTTTTTCTTGAATAATTCGCCGATCGCAAAATAAATGGAAAATCGGGGTAAAGATTGGAAATAGCAAGTTGGGACACATTGCATTTGTGGGGTACATAATCAGATTTTACCCCGTTTTTCTTGAATAATTCGCCGATCGCAAAATAAATGGAAAATCGGGGTAAAGATTGGAAATAGCAAGTTGGGACACATTGCATTTGTGGGGTACATAGTCAGAATTCATCCCGTTTTTCTTGAATAATTCGCCGATCGCAAAATAAATGGAAAATCGGGGTGAAGATTGGAAGTAGAAGGTTGGGACACAATGCATTTGTGCGGTACATTGTCAGAATTCACCCCGTTTTTCTTTAATAACTCGTCAATTACAATGTAAATGGAAAAACGGGGTGAAGATTGGAAATAGCAAGTTGCGGCTCATTGCATTTTTGGGGTACATAGTCAGATTTTACCCCGTTTTTCTTGAATAATTCGCCGATCGCAAAATAAATGGAAAATCGGGGTAAAGATTGGAAATAGCAAGTTGGGACACATTGCATTTGTGGGGTACATAGTCAGAATTCATCCCGTTTTTCTTGAATAATTCGCCGATCGCAAAAAAAATGGAAAATCGGGTTGAAGATTGGAAGTAGCAAGTTGGGACACAATGCATTTGTGCGGTACATTGTCAGAATTCACCCCGTTTTTCTTTAATAACTCGTCAATTACAATGTAAATGGAAAAACGGGGTGAAGATTGGAAATAGCAAGTTGGGACAAATTGCATTTGTGGGGTACATAGTCAGATTTTACCCCGTTTTTCTTGAATAATTCGCCGATCGCAAAATAAATGGAAAATCGGGGTGAAGATTGGAAGTAGCAAGTTGGGACAAATTGCATTTGTGCGGTACATAGTCAGAATTCACCCCGTTTTTCTTTAATAACTCCTCAAACACAATGTAAATGGAAAAACGGGGTGAAGATTGGCTATAGCAAGTTGGGACACATTGCATTTGTAGGGTAAATTGTCAGAATTCATCCGTTTTTCTTTAATAACTCGTCAATTACAATGTAAATGGAAAAACGGGGTGAAGATTGGAAATAGCAAGTTGCGACACTGCATTTGTGGGGTACATAGTCAGATTTTACCCCGTTTTTCTTGAATAATTCGCCGATCGCAAAATAAATGGAAAATCGGGGTGAAGATTGGAAATAGCAAGTTGCGACACATTGCATTTGTGGGGTACATAGTCAGATTTTACCCCGTTTTTCTTTAAGAACTCGTCAATTACAATGTAAATGGAAAAACGGGGTGAAGATTGGAAATAGCAAGTTGGAACAAATTGCATTTGCGCGGTACATTGTCAGAATTCACCCCGTTTTTCTTTAATAACTCCTCAAACACAATGTAAATGGAAAATCGGGGTGAAGATTGGATATACAAAGGGGGGATATATTATGTTAGTAGGTTAGATTTTCAGAGTTTACCCCGCTTTTAGCGAACAAGTCGCCGATCACAAAATAAATGTGGGGTCGGGGTAAGGATTGGATATAGTAAGTTTGGACATATCGCGTTTGTAGGTAAGATTGTCCGAAATCTCCCCGTTTTTTTCTTGAATAATTCGCCGATCAAAAAAAAAAAAGTGGAAATCGGGTTGAACATTGAATATCGAAAATTGGGATATATTAAGCGCCCCTATTCCAATAAGCGCCCCCTTTTTTACAAGCGCCCCCATTCCCCATTCTTGCCACTGAAGTCATCGACGTCGAATAGAGATACTCATGAACATTCACCGTACTGTACATGTATATTTGTAACTGCTAAAATGAACAATTCTTTTAAAAGTAACTGAACTTTCAACAATTTGTTACTATTACAGTTTCTGTTATTGTTAGTTATTTTCATATTTATTGAAGTTTCGTTCTTGAACATTTGGTTGTTTTCCAATAAATTAATTAAGCGCCCTGTCCCGAATAAGCGCCCTGTCTCGAATTAGCGCCCTCCCTTGAGGTGCCAAAGGTAAATAAGTTCCCCGGGCGCTAAATCGAATCATTACGGTCTGTGGCTGCTTATATTGTCGTTGAATATCTGGATATCACAGATTGGGGCAATTGGAAATGTAGGTTATATTGTCAGTATCAGCCCTGAAAAAAATTGGTTGAAAATTTGATGCAAACCATTTTCTCTTGACCCTAAATATTGCAGTTCGTTTTGGCTAATTGTACTTCAATTGTACACCTAGAATTGTCATTCATGAGAGGGCAGCCCTGTCGGAACAGTTTGATGTTTTGTCTTTTTTTGTGGTGTTTTTTCATAAATAAGTTCACTTTTGAGGGGCGCATCATGTCGGCACTTAGTTCTCTTTTTCAAATGTTAGTAGTCTGACTAATTGATCAATAGGTGGGAGGGACGGGTGAGGCCGCGGTAGAAAATAATTAACGAAGTATTGGACACGTGATCAACTAGTGTACATCGCAAGTCAGGTAAGTTTTGATATCAAATTCACTGCGCGGCCTAATGCTTTTACACAGACATTCAATTTTCTGTTTCTAATTCTTTTTAAAGTCTTCATACGTTTCTGACATTTTTAGGATCGATCGATTGAACGAAATCGAATTATTATACCTCGCTCTTTTTCACAGCTTCACTGGAGTCCTAAAGAAAAAAATGTTCCGAAGAAATCGTGGTAATTTTCCTTCGAAGGTAAGGTTACTCCCCGAAAACAGATAGAGAGATGAGCGCGCCATGCAGTGCTAAATCATTCTTAATTTTGGCACATTTGGACTTAACAAAATTACAAAATTGCTTTGGCACGGTTTTCCACGCTCGTGCAATTTTCAGAATCCAGGAATTCGAGTAATAATTGTGATTCTTGATATTAAAAGGAAACCAAATTGTACACTAAAGGAATACTCATGAAATTAGGAAATAATTTGACTCATGGTATTTTATTTCAAAGTTATAATAATCGAATGTTTAATCTGATAAATTGCACGTGCACAATATGAAGCCATTTGATTAGTCGTCACTATTAGGTTAAATAATATAATGAGTTTAATTTTGGCGCTAAATTTAACAAATTGACCTCCGTTATTTATGCGTCTGTCCTCTTATTGATGATAAATTGCGTCATAACATTGTCAAAGTGTTGTAGATCCACGAGCCGATAGGCGAGTGGATCTACAACAAACTTTGACAATGTTATGACGCAATTTATCATCAATAAGAGGACAGACGCATAAGAAACTGACGTCAATTTGTTTTTTACAATAACAAAACGCGAAAAAGGTCAAATGAAGCCTTAAAGGAAAAGAAAACGCAAGTAAACAGCAAGTAAACTCGAAAAATGCTGAATTTTATTTAAATTGACGCAATCAGGGTGCAACTATTCTCAATAACTTTTCTTGCCTTCTTATTGGCTTGTGACAACACGTAATACAATTTGATTGGGTAAAAATCTGACTGTTTGACAGCTCACTTATCACGCGAAAAAACCTTGCATAAATTAAAATTTTATGTGTCTGTACTCTTATTGATGATAAAAATTAGCCAATCAGCGCGCGAGAATTCGCTCAGTTATTGTAAAATCTATGATTTCACATGTGTTTACGTGAAGGACAGGTGTGGGGTGGGAAAGAGGCAAGGGTACCCCAACTAAGTGAGCATCCCACCTAACCAATCTACCCTGGTTGACCAACTTTTGCATACATTCTGTAAGAAAAACCTGTGTACATGTGAGACAGGCCAGGTAGCCTGGGTAGCCTGGCCAGCCAAGGCAGTAAGACACTACCTCTCAACCTCCATTTTCATTCGCCCACTGTAAACTCTACCTCTACTGTTATTCAGGGCTAGGGGCATTGTTATGACCTGTTATCTATTGTTTTTAGAACCAATGAAGTAACTCGTTCTGAAAGGTAGTGGGCGACCCAGCCAAGGCACCCTGTCTGCTTGTTTATTTGTACCACAATTCTATGTGGGCTATCAGAATAAGGAAAAATTCAGAGACAGACCATTATTTTTTTTTTTGAGCGGGTGGGGGAATCTTGGCAAGGTAGTTTTTCCTCTTCAGGATGTGCAACATTTTTTTTATTGGCCACTTGGTTAATGTTTTTCCCTATGGCTCCCCTTTGGCATGATTGTGTTCAGCCTTTTTCCTGTGCAGGAATTTTTTTTGGAAATTGCTCATACCTCCCCCCCCCCCCCTCCAAGACATAATGGAAATCAATTATTGTGTGCTTTCTGGCACAGGCATACATCCATGAAAAGACACTGATTAGAAAACATATTCTTAATTTCAGTTACAATTTTGGAGAAGAGTTTTTTGTGTTTTGCAGAATATGAAAATTACTGCTAAAATATAATCTATTCCAAAAGAAACATGACAAATTCAAAAGGATAATGACTTGTTTTCTGAGTATGTGTAGAACTTTTGTCAACCAAACCTTGAGGTAAAACCATGAGGTCTTACTTAAGTATGTCAACTTTAGGGGAGGTTGGATTAATTGTCAGTACACATAGAGTTTGTTGTTCAAATTTTTAACTTCATGGGAAAATTGTTTAGTGGGCTGGAGTTAAATACATTTGCCATTTTTTTTTCATAACGGTTTTTTTTTTTAAAAATTGTCCAGTGCTGTCACTGACACTGATAATTATTTTTGTAATAACTTTTCAGGGCAAAAGTGGTGTTTGTCGAATTCAAGGCTGTCCACAAATGGGAAAAATGCTCAAGAGACTCGACAATCACCTTTCAAGGTGCCACCAAGGGGTGACAAGAGCAATGAATGATCGACAGCCACATTTTGCATCACAATCTAGGTCACGTGTTACTTGCATGTTGCCTGGTTGTGGAAAAGAGGTCCTGCACTTATCCAAACACCTCAAAAACATCCATGCAATGAGTGCCACTGACTATCTTGCAAAGGTGGAAGAAGAGAGAGAAAGTCAGGGAAAAAGAAAAAGTCCTTCCAAGTACCACACAAACATAGATAAAACAAATGAGACTAAGAAAATAAAAAATGACGAAAGTGTTCATGATAAAGAGACAACTGGGATGGGCTTTGAACCTGTTCCAGAAAGTGACTTGAGTGAAACTTCCACTGTGCAGGACAGTCCAGATGTCTTCAGAACTGAAGATAAGGATCCAGAGACAACTGGGATGGTTTTTGAAGCAGTTCCAGAAAGTGATTCAAGTGTACTAGATTTCACTGAACAAGAAAGACCAGATGTCTTAAGAAGTGAAGATAAGGATGCAGTTCATTGCGAACCAAGTAAACTGGTTTTAGAAGAGTTAAATCCTGATACATATTCAAGGGAAAAACTCAGATACCTTGTGCACAACACATCACCTGATGGTGTACGTTTCCTGCTTGTGTATGTAAAAAGAAAAGGAGGTTTGGCAGACTTTCATAGGTCAAAACTCTGTACAGACATTCTTGGAAATATGCCTTTTTCCACAGTGAAAGAAATTTACCTCTACCGGAAGTACCTGACAAGTTTTTATCGGTTGGCCAGGTTCTACCCATATCCTGATAAAGAGATGATAAATAGTTGCTTGGCCTGTGATGTGATGGGGAAAGGACAATGTTCAGGTCCCGTTCTTCCAAAGTCTTTATATTTTTTGTAGACAAAAATGCTCAAGTGACTTAAATTGTAAGAAATGTATTTATTTTGATCACAGACCATCTCATTGTTTTGATTTTTTTCACTGCAAACGATGTGATGAGGACTACAAAGCATCCACAAGACATCAGCCGTACCCACAGATTAACAATGGTGCAAATTAAACAACACATTTTATAATTTAATATTGTTATTATTATTGCTATTTTTATTCAACATTCCAAAATCTGTACTCATAATTTACTCTGTATGCTTATTACAGAAACAAAAGTCAGACTCCCCACTCAGGTATTTATTATGTAACAACTCCAATATTTCTGTATAAACAGAGGATATTACTTGGCCACACAGTAATAGTGCTATAAGCATGTATAGAGGGTAGGAAATTGATAAAAACTGCTATCCCACTGTTATACACTTGTTTTATATCATGGTTACATCGTGTGATATCATTTTTATCAATTTGCTATCACTTGACATACCATGAAAGTTTTATATTACAATAAATAGAAATATCACAAGTAATTAATGCAAAATATCCAGAATCCAAAAAGGTTTCCTGAAAGGTTGGAAACAAACCTCTAGATACCACTTTCAAAACCTCTTGGATTTTGATTGGTGTAAGTAGAACAGAGCATATTATGTTTCAGAACAATGAACCTAGTGTAATGAATATCTTTTATTAAGGCACTCAAGAAAAGTTTGTCTAAGTATTCATTAGAAATTGGATAAATCAAACGAGTTGATTAAGTAAGTTATACCACCGTAAGGTGAATGGGAGGTACTGACAATTCGAGCGTTAGCCCTTCGTCGGAGCGAATGAGAGGATTGTGGGTTACGTACAATTTATATAGAGAAGTTTGGAGCCATGCTATCGGTGGAACCATAGCAATGTGTGAATGGAAGTGAATAAATTAGATGAATGATTAAATGAATGAGAAACGTTCGTTGATACCGTGGGGATTAAGAGAACCGAGTTGGAATATAAACTTCTGTTCTAGGTTTTTACGGCTTTCCGTGTTGCCCTGATGCACGGAAAGGCCACATACTGCCATGTTGTGAGTTGAGTGGTTAGGTAGATTAAAGTGTCACGCTACAGGTTTCGATGCATCTTTGTCATCTCGTTCGACGTCACGCAGATGTTCGCGGAAACGGTCACCTAATCTCCTTCCGGTCTCGCCGATGTATATCTTCTTGCATAAGGTGCATTTTATGCAATAGATAACATTGGCAGAAATGCATGTGAAACGGTCTGTGATTTTAAACGATCGTTTAGGTCCTGCTATTTTGTCTGTGTTGTAGATGATAAGTATTCATTACACTAGGCTCGTGGTTCTGAATTCAAAGTCTGTTCCTCAAGGGGAACGCTGAGGTAACTGCCTCCATGTAGTTCTAACTATTTACTATACTTTTATCTTTGTTCATATATTGTATTTACCAGTACCATATGTGTCTTTTTTATGTGGACTTGCAAATCAGAATAAATCAAAAAGGTGTACATGACAGTGTACATCAACTACTTCCTGTAAACATAGGGTGTCAATGCTAATGATTTATTGGCTAACAGCCTTGCTGTCATCAAACACTTAGCAGGTAATGCAAAAAACTTTCCCTTCTCCAGAAATGAGTTTTCAGACTCATCCCCAAGAATGAGTGGTGCCTCATGGTTTGGTTTGGTGGTTGTGATCATAACGCAGTGATGGTCTGGGGGGATTCTAAAACCATGAATGTTTTCTCTTTGAGGTTGAACATGACCTCCTGCAACAATGGTACCATTAAGAACATACACCACCATATCTCCTACAACAAAAATATGTGCACATATCAGTATTCATATCTGTATCAGTGCAATTAATGTGAATAAGGGGAAGCAGTGTTGAGGCCTAAAGAGAAAAGAAATAAAAATGGCTGTGAACAGACCATCTCTGTATATTTAACAGTTATATTTCCACAAGTGTGCATTGGACATGAGATGGTAGATAGCCAACGAGGCACGTTAAGCGCCAAGTTGCCTATAACAATCTAATATCCAACAAGCACAAGTGGAATAATTGTTTTATTAAAAACACCCAAAAGAATTTCAATATTTGAGCTCCCCAGCTGTTTTTGTTCATGCGCATCAGTTCCTGTTCACAGAGGTTGTTCATTTGCTCTCAACCTCTCACTTTATTATTTTTGTGTAGTATGTAGTGGATCATATACCTGATTGAGGTGTCAATGAAATTGGTGATGCTATATCTTCCAGGCTGTTGGATTCCAGGTGTGATTCTTTATTACCTGCATTAGGTAAAATATGAACCACATTTTACAATAACAAGGCAATAAGCGCAATTTTAAATTCATGTAAAGAGCTCATGAACAAAAGCATAGTCACTATGTCCATTCTACAGTATGGTCTCTACAAATTTAAAAATGATTCAGGTATGCAGACCACTTCTGTTAAACTTGTCCATAATTATTCCCTGCATGCCTAGACATCTTAATCACCAGCTACACATTAAGAAGGTGCTGCAGAATAAAAACCACCCCTAGCTATACACTTTAATTTCAATAAAGCTTGAATAGTTGAAAACAGTGTTCTTTCCATTTCTTTAATTACAGTAATACAACTCCGCAGGGGCAAGTTTAACAATTATTAGTCATATGATTAACAGTTGCAAATGGGTTATTCATAAACAGTTTTTGCTATCAAGTTCTCACTTTGATAATTTTTTAATGTAGTATATTGTGGATCATATACCTGGTTGAGGTGTTGATGAACTTGTTGGCATTACATCTGTTACCCCTTCACGGCTGTTGAATTCCTGGCCTGATACGTTACCTAATATATATATTTATATATAACTAATTAACTGGAGACAGTACTGTTTCGGCATTCTGGGCCTCATAAGTGCAGTGCTGATGCTAGGATGGAGGTTGAGCTATAAAGCCACCCCAAATGATCCCACACATGGTATCATCTAAGCCATGAGTACTCAAACTAGTAAAACTAGTGAGCATATAATTTCAATTTCATGAAAAGTAAACACTGTCCAGCCATAGAATTATCACTACCAATTTGGAATGATTCAGATATGCAGACAGCACAATGGTGTTTGTCAAAGCTGTACAGGGGCGTAGCCAGGACGATCCCTGAGGTGTTCTTGATTCCCTCCTTTGTGATATAATGTTTTAATTAAACAACATACAAACCTAATAATTCAGGTGGCTAAAAAGTGTGAATCAGGAGAATCAACATGCCATAAATTGTTTGTAGTGCTAGTTAGTTACATACTCCATTTTCAGGACCAACCATCTGCAGTGGACTACGTAAGTACCCTGGGTGTGAAAGTGTGACCATGCACTTTTTTGAAAACTCCTTACCTAGCTATGCCCCTACTATAATATGTACCTTAAGCAACTAGAGGAATAAATTGCTACTCTTCCTGTATGATGAGATGCTTCTCCATGGCAGGTGACCCCCCCCCCCCCCAAGCATTTTGTCAGGTATCTTTGACAGTTTGCTGGTTAAGCCATTTATACAGCTACTACATTAAAGCTCTTAATCTGCCTAGAAAGCTATAACCATCAACTAGGCAATGCATCTCCCAAAAAAAGTATACTCATAGCAAATACCCAGAGTTAACCCTTCACCTTGCAGAGTGGAGGAACAGTAAAGTTGTCATTATTAATATTGTTAAAAAATTATTATACATCTAAATTTTACATCTTATTTGTACAAGCTACAATCCACATAAAGCAGCTTGGATACATTTCCCGTGAATAAAACAAATAAAAATAATAGCAGAAAAGAAGAGCAAAATACATGTACAAACCATTTTCGTGGGGCATGGCAACCTCCTTATTGCCCTTGTCTGACTTGAGTGACTTGAGATCTATGCACACACACACAAAATGCACAATTATTTAAAAATATATTTAGTAGAAAGTAAAAAAAGAGAGAAAAAAAAGCAGTTAACTGCATGTATTGAAGCTTAAGGTCCCCTATACGTTTTAATGAAGTGTGATTGGGGTTATATATTTTTCTGTGAAACATTTCGTGCTTCGTGATTTCCAATTTCAGTATCGTTTCTTTACCTGCACATGAAATATGCACTTTTTAACTTAAACCTGACCATGCGTGAATAAAGAATTGAATTAGATGTGATTCATGAATCATCTTGTTTTGTGTGAGTAGTAAATGTATGTCTTTGTTTTCCGCTCTGTGGTTGGGTTTTTTTGAACACAAAACTTTTGTGAGCAAAATCAAGATGTGATACTTTTGCAACACAAATTTCAGCAGTTTTAGGCCTTCAGAGCGCAACAGTTTGAACAGGGATCGCCTTGATTTTTGCATGAATGTGATAATATCTTGGTTATTATTCATGACGCATGATAATTAAGGCCTAACATTTTTACGTTATTACATTTAACAAAGGGGTATAAAGGACGCTCTGTATTTTCTTATTTTCTTAATTTTCTTTAATTGAATATTTAAAGCTACAAGGTAAAATATAAATAAAACCATACTTTTGTTCTCTTTTCCAAAGTATTACTATGCACTTTGACTCATTTTTTGACAGTCAGTGAGATAATACAGATATAATGATGACCATGCAATTTTCTCCTTTTCATGGCCCAGTTGTTCAAAAACTGTATACCATCCAGTGGATAAGAAACTTTCTTTTCTTATCCCTTTACCACTGGATAGCAATTATTTATAGCACGGATTTATCTTGTGAATAGGGTTATTCACACTTTGATAAACTGGGGCTAGTTGTATTATTTTGTTTGTAAATATAATTTTTGATTATACCCTCCATAAACTTTCGAAAAAGTCTAACAGCCATTGCACCGCCATCTGATGTTTTAACATCACTTTTGTTTCCTATGAATGAGACACCTTCTCCCTCTGTTCCATAAAAAGTGACGGTTTCACCACTTGCATACTTGTGGCACATCATGATGACAACATGGCAATCATGATTATAGTGAAGGATGTCTGCCTGCAATGACAAGCATATGTACAAGAAAAGCAATATACATACTGAATTGTGTTAAAAAACACAAATTTTAATATGAAAAATATGATTTTTCAAAAACAATAAGTATAATTATAATATACAGTTAATAATTATATAATAAACACCAACAAAAAACAATACCTCCATAGCAATAATTAATGAAATGATATACAGATGCTATAATATGGCCAACAGTATGCAAAAGAGCATTGCCCACACATTTGTTGAGTGCTACTGTTTAAAGTTTTTCTTCAAAATTATACTTTATGTAATGTTTAATAAATGAGCAGCAGTGTTTTATCAAGTTTAAAACATGAGGCACAGCCGAGTGTTTTAGACTTGATAAATTATGAAATGCGAATTTATTGAATGGCTTCAAACTCTTCTGATGTAGATCAACTCATTCTTGTACTAATATTTAGATTTGAGGTTATTTTGGCCCAGAAAATTGAACGTAAAATTCAGCCATGTCTTTATCAGATATAAAGACACTCATTAATAATTACTCATTACTATTAATGAGTTTCTGAATATATATTGTATCATCTCACAGTGCAGAGTCATTTCAGCACTGGGTAAAACACCAACTAGGCAGGGAGCAACCAGTTCTCTAAGTCTAGCAGGCAGCTGGGAACCTCAACAAGATGCGGAGGCCAGGACTGCTGTCTTCTGGATAGCGTCACTAAGGCACTCGCTCTCAATGCCTAGATGTTTATTATTTATTTTATTGAACTACTTCAATAGCTAAATAATGCCAATGTTCTTCCCTTGTATGTTATTTTCTTTCTGGATTTACCATAAAGGCCTGGCTGTCACATAGTCCAAAACAGAAAACAATAAACAAAGAAGTTTGATCAAAAGACAAAAAGCTACTTAATTTTATCATCTCTGTATAATAAATACTTAATTGGCTACATAGTGCTAATTTTAATGTAAAAAAGACAAAACAGTAATAGATGGGCAGAAATCATTGTGAGTTTAAATATTTTGAAAATTATTATGATTAAATATCATTACGAAACAAATAAACATGTTACAGTGAGATAAACACATTGAATTAACTCACCCGTTTTTCCAGAAGTCTTTTTTGCTGAGTGATGTTTGTTTTTAAGTTTTTCAGTTTGTCAACATCCTTGAGCCGTTTCGGAAATGGTGTCTCACATTCCCCACATATCTTTGCAGCTATTGGCTGTTCTTCTGAACAGTAGGAGCACCTCTGGATTACAAAAAATAAATAATTTAACAAAATAAAGCAACCATAAATTTTACTTAGGACCTAATGAATGCTCTTTTGGGCTACATCACGGGCATTTCACAGATTTTTGGTCTAATCTGTTCTGAAATTAGTGGTTAAGGTAACTTAACCCAAGGAAGACATAATTCCCTAACTTTGTGGATAGAAATCAAACTCAAACTATAAATATTGATTTTCAACAATAACGCTCGGATGAAAAAAAAATTTAAGTTGCAATCCATTTCCATCCAAGCCATCAGCAGGAAAGCTGCTTGCTGACAGTTTCAGTGCTCTTATATAGCAATTATTGTTAATAAAAATGAGCATTATGAGCGTTAACTATAAATTTTAGCTGTTTGGAAATCTGTCAAAATCCGTGACAAAGGTGCAATCATTATACTGGAGTAATTTTCTAATATTTCATTAGAAATATGAGCTGGGAAAACCTTTGGCAGTCCAGACTTATGATGTGAGATGTAGTCACCATCAATTTATTCAGATCATTAGTGCCACTTGCCTTATAACCTTTCCTCCCTTTTGCTTGTGAGTTATCTATGGGACAAGTGCACATTTAAGAACCATTTTTATTCACATTTCTAATTTTGCCTTATGTCTATAGTTATAACATTGCAGCCATAATTAAAGATTCTACTGTAAAGCGCAACCAAACTTATTCAGTGGATTATTCACACGCCAAACGTGTCACAAGTAAGATTCTAAAACATTACATCAATTTAAAAAGGACAGCCTTAGTATACATATCCGCTTTTTTTGGCTGCTTGGATTGTCAAATAATTTGAGTGATGGGCTGATAGGCTCTTACAAGTTCCTAGTAAAGCTACGCGTAATCATTTATAAGCTTAAATTTGTTCAGATTTGTTTGCCATATTTACTACGTACAGCGCACCGCGTAGCGAATATATACACATTGTAAAGCAGTAAAGGAAGCTTTCCCGCGACGTATCCTAGGAGTTGGAGTGCCAGGGTATTCCGTAGTTTAGCTAGCCAACTTAATGACTGAGTAGCTATACTGGTATGGCAAGCATTCAAACTGTTCGCAGTGAAGCAACATTTGAATTAAACTAAAACCCCAGGGGTCCGTTTCTCGAAAGGCCCGTTAAGTTAGCGTGCCCGGCAAGTTATTTTATGATAACAATATTTACAACGGAAATTACAATTTTGCTGGTTTTTAAGTTTAAGTCAGGCAGTTCTAAGTCAGGTCGCATGTTGGGCTGGTTTGTATGTCAGAAATTACACAAACAATCAAGAAGCTCCGACTTAAAAGTACAGCTACGGGCCCGTTAAGTTAACGGGACCTTCGAGAAACGGGTCCCTGGGAGCAACTCTGTGAATGAACGTGATCCATAAACGGTTCATTAGCTTAAAATAAAAGAGCATGCGTGAACATAAATTAAAACAAGCAATTATTCAATAGAAAACACTAAGAAAATTATAAAACACTTACCAGCCATGCTTGACCTTCTTTTGTTTTTCGCGGGAAACGCATCGACCCGCAGCATTGGAACCTAGTCTTCACTCTGTTATCTTTCCAGTGTCATGAAATAGTGATTATCATAAATTGACGCCTAATTTATATTTTACGATAATCGTAATTCCAGCCTCGAGGACATGTTGAATTGTTAAGTAGTGGCAGAAGCCCCAACTCCCCTCATTGCTTTCCCTGCCTCGGCTGGTGTCAAAACGTTCCTCGGCAACTGAGGGCCTGGAACAGGGTACATTGACAGATTGTTTCATTCCGGTTCACTGCATCCATGTTTACAAGCAAAGCTTTGGGGATATATTTAACTCATGTAGACAGCTTCTATGGCGGATGAATACTCGAGTATGAAATATCAAAACAAGAATGCGGCACCTCCGGGTAAATCAGATATGTAAATTTGCCAAGCAGACTTCCGAGCGAAAGGTAGTTAATGGCTAGGGGTGACCCCCAAGCCGCAGCCCAAAGGCTCCCATATATTGTACAAAGTGTCTGAATGTCCGGCATTCAGAGGGCAGCCGTACAGAATTTGGTAAGATTTCCGCACAGGTCCCTACTTCATTATGCATTCTGTAGCTATGTTATTTCGTTCTTGGAACACAAGAAATATTTGCACGTGCATTGCACCAAACAATACAGCTTCAGCATGCATAATGAAGTTAAGGGACCTGTTCGGAAATCATTCCGAATTTGGCAAGATTTCCGCACAGTTCCCTACTTCATTCTGCATGCAGCAGATGAATTGTTTATGGTAATGCACATGTAAACATTTATTGTCATTGCACAATGAAACAGTATGGCTACAGCATGCATAATGAGTAGGGACCTGTGCGGAAATCATTCCAAGAATTTCCCACAGACAGACCTGGATTTCCTTCAATCCATTTCTCCCAAAAATTGCATTATAGATACAGGGGCGTAGCCAGGATTTTTTCAAAGGCGGGGTCACGGAGGCTACTCACTCTTGTCATGGCGTTTTTGCCACCTGAATATTGTAGGTTGTTTGCTCAAAAGAAGGCCTACCAAGGAGGGGGTGGGGTCATGGGCACCACAGGACCCCACCTAGCTACGCTCCTGAGATAAGAGCATTAATTTATATTGCATCAAAAACCCAGGATCAGATGCTATTATCCTTAAATTCACTGCATTTCCTTGTTATTAATAGGAAACTCATACCAGGGGCATAGCTTGGATGTAATTAATATAAGGGGTTATAATAAGGAATATATGAAGGGGAGTCCACACAGTGTCACAACCAGGGTACTAACCAGATTGGCATGTTGACATCCACAACATGTTTTATTAAATTGAACTACCTAGCACTGGCAAAGATTTATTGTCGATTAATATTGATTCTTTGGATCCGTGCCTGAATTCTAGGGACATAAAACAATTGTCTCACAAAAGGGAGTGGGGGGGGGGGGGGTCATTCCCCCCTAGCTACACCCGTGCATACAAGTTGTTTTATTTATTACTTCTTTTTTTGGGACAAAATCAGATTGCCAAAGGTTTATGAAGTGATGTGGGTCATTACCTACCCTTCTGTTGTAGCTAGTGTTTGCTCCTGGGCTGGGTTGTTCGAAGCAGGGCTAGCGCGAAATTTAAATGCAGATATGAGATGCTTAACAAGCACATCAGTATAATGTTTTTGAATACAATTTGATAATTGCATGCTCTGAAAAAAATCGAGAACGTTATTGGGGAAAAAGCTTTTAAGCAAGAGGAAAGGAAACCCAGGTTAAAATTTAACCCTGGATTGGCGCTAACCAACATTCGAACAACCGGCCCCTGCAGTCTATCTCTTCTGCCCTGTTAACCACTTACCATAAACTGTCTCAATTAGCATATTTGCTGTGTTCCCTTGCAGAACCACCCCTACCTCCTATACTGATAAAGCCTCCACGTATATGTAAGTTGATGAGAGCTTGAGACAATGAAAACACATGCATTCATTCCATTCACTGGTATATTCTCAGGTTATGGGATGTCAAGGTTAAGTACTGTACTTGTCTTGTTAATCATTTATGATTATACCAATAATGAACCCATGAAGCAACTTCTAGAATGATCAGTGCTAAATCCAAATTAAAAAATTCACTACATTCAATTATGTGCTGTTGCATGCACATGTATGTTTCCTAGTTATATAGCTGGGCAACCACTGCTGTGGTGATACAGAGGCCAGAAAAAACCTGTCATAAAAAACCCATGGGGGAAAAACATGACAGGAAATCTGGGTAGGAACCATGGCCCAAGCTCCATACCCATCCTACTGGGCTTGACAGTCTCATGCATGGAGAATAATTTATTTTACACAAAAAAATAGCTTTTGGCATCAGCTTAAAACTAATAATAAACTCCTAACCCTAAATAACTTCAATGATGCTCAGGAAAAAGGCCCAGGCCTTGTTGTATCTTGTGTCCACAGAAGAATAATGGCGTTGATCATCAGAAATGACATTTTGTGATCAAATTGCCATAGCAGATTTATATATTTTCCAATTTTGATGGCGTTTGGTCAAACTAACCCTTTTTATTACACATAACAGATAGTTCTACTTCAGCCTTCACTAGGACTAGCACTGGATACTCTGTGATACTGTACAGAATCTACATCTACATTTAATTTGGTCGGTAAAAATCTGCAGATATCACACCAACCATACTACAGAATACAGTCTAAGAATTATAAAGTGGCACTTTCATACAAACTGAACTAAAGAAAGGAGTCAAAAAATGATCTCGAAGCCAATTCTTTAAAATTAATCACTCAATGTAATTTATGCTGTGAAGCAGTAAAGGATGACATTTATGTTAATTAATTACAAAGTTATTCCATATTTTAACAATATTTAGTGTTTTGATTGTTGCAAGTAGAACTTTATGAGATTTTTTGTTATTATTAAAGGGATTCTCAGTTATATTTAAGTTTTTTTTTTCAATGAGTTAACCAGTATTAATTTTTATTTTAATATGACCTCCTGCACTCCTTCACAGCTGTACTGTACTCTTGTCAACAAGAAAATAGAATTTTTTTTTGGATTATTCAGGCTTTAAGATCAGTTTGTATTTTTGGCCTGCTAGTCCCCTGTTTAACTATTAAACCTACAATGGACTATGTACTCTGAAATATTTTGACTACCTTAAAAATAGTTCTAAATAACTGTATTAGTGCTAGTCCAGATATGGCAAGAACATTCCAAGTGATATACAAGCCTCTTTCCAGTAGTCCTTAATACACCAAATTGAATGACAGTCAAATGGAGGAAATTTAAGGTTTTATGGTGATCAACAATCACTCCCTCAAGAGTAAGTCAATAGGAAATGCTGATATTGAGTCAGCCAATTGCCTTGGGACCTTCAAAGACAGCAACCCTTCTCACAAATGCCTTACCAGCAATCCAGCAACAACTACCACCGCCACCACCATCAACCACTCCAATCAAGAAACTACCAATGGCCGTCCAAAACCCAGCACCACCCCACCATACACAACCATCAGACTGACAGCCTATATAGCTATCAACATTCCCATGACAGACTTTTGAGGGGCAAACATGACCATATATACACTCTACATTAGGCTGTAACCACTCACCTGACTAATTAAATTACATTTGATAAACTAATTTCAATAACATCAAAGACATTGAACTACGGAGTACTTAGTAGATTACACCATGATTATAATTATGGCGTTTCTAACTAAGGCAATTAAGGTCACTTCTTAGCAGCTCAATGCAAATTATATTATTGTAGTCTTGAACTTCTTACTTATAATTGACACAAATGACTCGATGGCAAATACAGCTCAGTTCTCGGTTGGTTTCTAGATCAGCTGTAACAAGTCTCATCCATGAGTTATTCACTGTGGACTTGCTTGTTGACAGGTGTCTATTAGCTGCAAGCTAGCTCTGCATCTCCATGTCATCTTGTTCTGTAGCTTTTGCCCTGTGGTTGCAAATTAAGGCTGCAGAGTACATGTAGCTGTGTTTCTGATTTTAATCTTCTGTATGACTGCATGCTGTTAAATAAAGTACACAGGATCTGTTATAAAGAGAAATGACTTCAGGCAACCCAAAAGAGTAATCTTAGTGTTCTGTCTTGCCTTGTAACTTTTAATTAACCATGTTTGGGAACTAGTACACTAGGCCATGCAAACAGAAAGTTAGATTTTTTTCTGGAATGGCTGATTAAAGGCAACGTATTTGAACAAGGATATATATGAAAAGTCATTAGGAACACTATCATGCAAGAGTTTGGAGTGGAACTCATTAATCCCACTCTGCAATATTTTACTGCTGTTACAGCAATTAGTTTTACCTTGGTGAGGTTGTCAGGACAGGTGAACTGGGGCTGCAAATCAACAGTGTGAAGTCCAGTATCTGCTCTGGTGGTTCTCTTCTGGGGAGTTACAATTTTCTGATGGTAAAGGATGCCAGATTTGTCACAGGCACTGAGGGGATTGCTACCATACAGTAAATGATGCCTTAATTACCTCTTTACCGTTGTCTGTAATTCTTCACTGGCTATTTGCCAGCAAAGATTGTTTCTTCCTGGTAAAGGTTTACGTGGTCATGGTTGTGCAAGCATCCTAAGCATCAAAAGAATACACACTGGAACACATACATGTAAACGCTTCTAATTTTGATCCTGTAACTGCTTATATCACCCATGTTTAACTGGTCCTGCCAAAAATTAAACTGTGAAACTTCCCACCCAGAATTGCCATTTTTACAGTTTCTCAGCCTGCCAGAAATTATTAGAATTAACATCCCAGTTAATTAAAAAGGAGTAGTCTACAGCACCTGATGTGTGGCTTGTCTTTGTTAATAAAGACTTGATTGTTGAGGGACTCAGGTTGGTTGGATCATAGGCAGGTTATCACTACTTTAGTCTCTGCAGATCATCAGTTCAAAAGTCATTTTATTAACTGAAGATCATGCACACCAATGTACTTTTTCTTGGTAGGGCTCAGGTCTTCCTCTTCTACACAGTATGTTGTTGGTCTTCCTGCTCTTCTTTTACCTTCTATTGTTCACTCTAATGCTGTAATGCAGCGATTCTGTGTCCTTCCTCCATGCTGGTTTTGTTTGACCTGTTCTTCTCTTTCCCTGAATCTTTCACTCTAATTCAGCTTTGGAGTTGTTCCCTTTGCCCTTCCTGTTCTTCTCTTCTTTTTTACCTTTTTATCTTTATTACTGTGCTTCTGCCCCCCCTCCCCCTTACCTTCCCTTCCTTTCCATCCTGTTTTTCACACTATCCTACTCTTCAGTGCTGTAACACAGTTCTCTTTTTGGTCATCCCAAAGCTGTTTATGATCATTCTTCTTTTCTGTCTTCTCAGTCTTTTTTTTAATGTTATACAAGACATTGCTTCCCTCTGTTTCTCCAGATGCAGTTTATGGTTAACTTGTTTTTCTCTTCTTCTTAATCCTTCACTTCATCTGCATTTTGCAACACAATTATTGCTCTTTCTCTTTGTTGTTCTGTTAATTCTATTGTTCCATTTCCTCTGATTTCTGATCCTAGGCTCTAACACAGTGCTGTTTTATTGCTCCCCTCATTTTCTCCTTTTTTCATCTGTCCTTCATTCTTCACGTTGTTTCTCGGTTACCATGTATTCTCCTCTTTTCTTTAATTTCTGATCCAAGATTGTACCACGGTGCATCTTTCCATCTTCTTATTTCTTTAAACCCATTGCTCCATGACTGTAACTCAGTGATCCTCCCTATATTCTTCGCCCATACTGTGTTTGCCTGTCCTATTCTTCTGTTTCTTCCTACATGTAATCCATGGCTACATCACAATTCCCCTTTCTGTCCCACCATACTAGTTTTGGTTTTACTGCTTTTTCCTTTTCTGTTATCTCCAATCCAGTGCTGTCACAAAATGCTCCTTTTTTTCTCCCTATACTGCTTTTGCTTGTTATATTCTTCTCTTTCCACTTACCTCCAATTCAAACATGTGACGTAACACTCCTCTGTCTCCCATATTGTTTGAGGTTTTGCTGTTCTTCTCTTTTCTCTTCCCTCCAATCCAAGAATGTAACATGACACGTCTTTCTTTTTCCCTTCAACATTTTTGGTTGTATTCTTTCTCCTTATGCCTCCAACCCATTACACTCACAGTGCACTCCTTTATTCTTTCTATCTCCATAATTATACAGTACTGTTTTTGGGTGTACTTTCTTCACTTTCCTCTTACACCCAATCAAAGTCTGTAACACTGTCAGTGCTTACTTTTGTCCCTCACCCATGCTACACTGTATATTCACCTGTCCTAGTCTTCACACACTTCCCTTTTCCTTACCTTCCATTTTAAACCTCAGTTGAAAAGTTGAACATAGCTTCAAATATCCAAGCCAAGTGACTCTTGCCACCTTCTATTTGTCTCAATCCAGATCAAGGTCATTAATTAACCACACAACAGTAACATCAACAGCTTTTCCATTGTTCTCAGTCAGGAGGGGTTGGTTGAGTTCACATTAGGTATCAGACCTTATAATAAGGTCTTTTGAACTAGTTATCAGGACGGGATTGAAGAAAGTGGAATAGGTGTTCAAGACAACAGGAATACCAAGCGATTTGCAAGTGGCAAAGAGAAGGTGAACTGAATAGAGTGTTGAGAAGGTGAATTGAATGAAAAAAAGGTTTTTGCAAAGCATAAATGAGACAAAGGAAGTGATGGCAAAGGGAAAGATAATTGTGAATCTATCTGGAGTATACAGCAGGATACACAAAATCAGATGAGGTACAGAGATCAGAAAGGAGGGGCAGCTGTGCATTTCAGACCAAATAGCACTGAAGATGAATATCCCTGAAGACTGGATATTACTGAAGTCTTAATATGAGTAAGGACCTGAAATTACATAAGGTTTGCTATTACCAAGACCAAATATTTGTGAAGGCCACACATCTATATGACTGAAGATGGAATATTAAGAAAGGCCGAATGTTACTGAAGGCCACATATTTCTTAAGACAGGATGCCTCTAACGACCAGCCGTTACCAAAGACAGGATATGGCTAAAGACGGGATATTACTTTGGACCGGATTTTACTAAAAAGTGAATATTACCGAAGACCAAATAATACTGAAGACTGAATATTACTGAAGGCCAAATATCACTAAGACCAAGTATTGCTAAAGGATGAATATTACTAAAGACAGGATAGCTAGTACTTAAGACCGAAAAATACTGAAGACCCCAATATTACTGAAGACTGGATATTACTGAATACCGAATATTACCAAAGACAGAATAATACTGAAGAACAAATATTACTGAATTCTGAATATTACTGAAGGTCGGACATTACTGCAGATCGGACATTACTGAAGGTCGGACATTACTGAAGATCGGACATTACTGAAGATCAGACATTACTAAAGACCAGATACAGTAATTATTTCTTTAGACAGGATATGGCTAAAGACGGGATATTACTTTGGACCGGATTTTACTAAAAAGTGAATATTACCGAAGACCAAATAATACTGAAGACTGAATATTACTGAAGGCCAAATATCACTAAGACCAAGTATTGCTAAAGGATGAATATTACTAAAGACAGGATAGCTAGTACTTAAGACCGAAAAATACTGAAGACCCCAATATTACTGAAGACTGGATATTACTGAATACCGAATATTACCAAAGACAGAATAATACTGAAGAACAAATATTACTGAATTCTGAATATTATTGAAGGTCGGACATTACTGCAGATCGGACATTACTGAAGGTCGGACATTACTGAAGATCGGACATTACTGAAGATCAGACATTACTAAAGACCAGATACAGTAATTATTTCTTTAGACCGGATATTAGTGGAGACCGGATATTATTGAAGACCAGATATTATTGAAGAACGGATATTTCTTTAGACTATATATTACAGGACACTGGATATTACTGAAGACCGGATATTATTGAAGACCGGATATTCCTTTAGACCATATATTACAGGACACTGGATATTACTGAAGACTGGATATTACTGAAGACCTGATATTTCTTTAGACCGGATATTAGTGAAGACCACATATTACTGTAGACCGGATATTATTGAAGACCGGATATTTCTTTAGACCATATATTACAGGACACTGGATATTACTGAAGACTGGATATTACAGAAGACCTGATATTTCTTTAGACCAGATATTAGTGAAGACCAGATATTACTGGAGACTGGATATTACTGAAGACCGGATATTACTGAAGACCGGATATTTCTTTAGACTGTATATTACAGGATGCTGGATATTATTGAAGACCGGATATTATTGAAGTCCGGATATTACTGAAGACCGCGGATATTTCGTTAGACCGGATATTACTGGAGACTGGATATTACTGAAGACCGGAAATTTCTTTAGACTGGATATTACAGGACACTGGATATTACTGAAGACCGGGTATTACTGAAGACCGGATATTACTGAAGACCTGATATTTCTTTAGACCGGATATTAGTGAAGACCAGTTATTACCGGAGACTGGATATTACTGAAGACTGGACATCATCCAACTGAATTTTACTGACAAGTGAAGATTGTATGGTTAGTGATTAACATGTGACATGTTAAGGTATCATATTCACTTACATAGATACATGTGTATGGTGAAATCACTTAACATGTGGTGGGTTGAATTAAAACCTTACATAGTGTCAGGAGTGGAACTCAACCCTTGCATCGGAAAATGAAGGTAATTCTTGCCAATAGCATCAACGAAGAGTCATTGGGGAAGAAATGGTATCATCACAAATTCCTTTGCCAGATAAATTGGATTCAAAGAAACCAGAGGAGTGGAAACAATAGATTAAACGTTTTGCATGCTATCGCATTGCTGCTGGCCTCAACAAAGAAGACCAGAAGGTCCAGATAAACATGTTGGTCTACGCTATGGGTGGAAATGTGAGCAAAATCTTCAGGAGCTTTCAACTCACTGAAGACAAACGAGTTTACAAGACTGTAAGAGGATGTTTCACAACACACTTTTTGGGTCACAGAAATGCATGTTATTGTATCTTTGAACAAGGTCGATTTATAAAATGAGTTGAAGCCGAACAAGAGTCACTGATCGATTTCATCAAAATCCGGTGTGAACTTGTGGAGACCTGCCAGTTTGGAACCCTTAAAGAAGAATTAATACAAGACCACATCGTTGCTGGCATTCATAACACCATGTTGTCACAAAAGCTTAATTATGCAAGATGAATTTACACTCACACTCAATAAAGCTGTAAAACAAGCAAAGTCTTTGCAGCTGGTGAAAGAACATCACAAAATCCCTTAAAGGAGATGGCAAAGATGGAAAAATTAACCACATTTGAGACAAAAAGAGGAGACCACCAAAAGATAAAGGAAAATTGCCAAAAGAACCATGCAGAGCCCATGATACCAACTCCTCTGCCATAAAGACCATGGTAAAAGGTAGCCACTGACCTGTTCTACCACAATGGCAAGACGTAACAGTGAGTAACAGTAACGGTGAGGTGGAAAGAGTTGTCAAGACTGCCAAAGACTTGATCATCAAGTCAGAAGATCCATACTTGGCACTACTTTCATACAGATCCACCCCAACTGGAAAATGGTTGCAACCCAGAGAAGAAAGCTATGCTCAACACTCCCAGTGGCACCTGAGAAATTAACTCACAAGCTGCCTAACTTTGAACAGCTGCAAAAGACTGAGAGAGCGGACAAACATCCACAAGCCGAAAATTACAATAAACGCCATCAAACATCAGTACAATAGAATTGTATCCAGGTGACAAAGTTTGGATACCAGGCAGGAGCTCCCCAGCAGTGGTGATTCAAAAATCCCTTCAGCCCAGGTATTATGTTGTCAAAAAAAAAAAAAAGTTAATCCCTTCTGCAAAAGAATAGACAACACCTTGTCCTAAACCTGAATGCGGAGATCTACAAAACTGAAGACAGAAAATGAAAACAGATGGACATGAGTGTAGTTTAGAACACTTCATCAGAAATTATAGAAGATATTGAAAAAGTGAGTGATCTGATTGACAAAAAGTGATGGAAGTGAGAAACAAAGTGCCCATAGCATAGAGTAGTAATTGTGGGAGAAATTGGAAAGAATGATGACAAAACTATGTTCTCTGCAGGTATGTAGGCACAAACAGCAAAACCAACATGCTCACTCTTTGCTTAGAGATCCACAGAAGAATACAAGAAAATCGATGAAGCATTTCACTGACTTTTATGATAAGATATGGATCTTTCAGAGATTCTTGCATCTTAATGGTCCATTGAGAGAGGAATAAATATAGAAAAATTGGCAATAATCGTTCAGAGATTTGCAGACATCCTCACCATTTGTTCCCTGGTACAGCCTGGTCAATTGTTTTAAATCTATCTCAGTGTGGTTTTTGTTTTTGTTCTTTGGTCTGTCCCACTGCTCTTCCTTTTCACAATGTCTTATGTAAATTTGGAGAATCCCTTTTCCTGACCTTAATTCCTCTTTTGTCGTCCAATGTCCCTATCAGGGTTCTCCAACTGTTTCAAGCTGGTGCCATTTCCTTGTGGGCAACTTAATTTTTTTCTTCTGCCTCAATGCTGTTGTCCCAGCTGTTGCTTTGCCTGCCTTTTCCCCCTCAATTTTTAAAAACTGTGGAAAACATCTTACTCTACCCTGACCTCTTCTTTTCACAAAGGTTTAGTTTCCCATCAGAGCTCTCCAGTTGCCTCAGACCATTGTTTTTTTTTTCAGTTGTCATCTGCTATGGCCCAGTCTTTCCTAATCTCCTTCAGCATTCACTCTTTCAGCCTGAGCTGCCTCACATCTTTTTCCTCTTCTTGACATCTCTTCTATGTTTGAAGAATTGATTCCTTTTTCCAAAAAGAGGCAACCATACATCAGAAATGCCACACCAGAACAAGAAATCCCACATCAGTGCTGAATCCTTGTGGCTATTACTAGACTATGTGCTGCCACCTGGTTGCTGATAGATTGCTGATGAAACCTGCATGTACTTTATCAAGTTGTTGACTCTTTTCAGTCACTCAGTCCATCTGCTAATCATGATCTGTCTCCATATGTATATATTCTGTGTATTCTTACTATAACAAGGAAATTGTTAGTCTCAAAACCATTCAATACATTAACAATATTGCTACAAAATCGGCCGTTCCCTTTTGTCAGCAATATTTAAAAAAACAATGTAAGTATTTGCTGAGAAACAAAAATAAACAAACATTAAGCTTGAATAATTAAAAGTGGTCAAGATTACTTACAGATTTTGGGTGAACTGATTTAACAACCAGTCATTCTGTCATTAGTGTGAGATTACTGTAAGGTGATTATTAGTTTTACTATGCTTAAAATAATATTAAAAAACTCAAAATAGAATATGCAGCAACTAAACCATTATATAGGCATGGTAATTAAGTCCAGGAATATGATTTAACAACCAGTCATCCTGTTGTTATATTAAATTACTGTTAGTTCATTAACTATGTTACTGGTCAGCTGAATGATGAAAGTAAAATAAAATAACAAACATTAATACTAGTAACAAGAGCACTCCAAGAGCGCAGACCTCTGCCAGTGCCCACCATTTTAAAAGTGCTACAGCATACTTCCAGGGAATAATCTGGTTGAGTGATTATACGCAAGGAGCAGTGAGTAGGGCTCATGGAAACAGCTCTGTTCTGGTTGAGTGAGTACATCTAAGGGCAGTGAAAATCATTTTCCGTGACCTTGACCTTTGACCTAGATACTCCAAAATTAAATAAGTTCTAAGTTAAACCATAGCCAATGTTTTGACCAAGTTTGGTGATGATTGGTTGAGCGATGTGGACGCTAGGCTGCTAACATACAAAGAAACAAATGCCGGTGAAAACGTACTCATTGCATTGGCAGAGGAAATAATGATGATAACAATGATAATAAGTATTTATATATGGATGCTTCCATTAAGGTGGACTTAAATGCAAACTGAAGTTTTCAATTTGTACAGTAATTGCTAATTGATTCATTTGGAAAGTACAAGTTATGACTATATTTAAACAATAAAGTACAAGGTGCATAATTGAAGGTTACTTATCTGTAGATTGTGGTTTAATTCCATGTTTGTTGCTTAAGTCATTGTCATCTTACTAGCAGCTGCAGATGGTCCTCATTTCTGGCATGACTGACTGGTGCTAACATCACGGACAGCTGCCCTGTTTGGTTGCTGATAAGAGACAAAAAGATAACTGTGTGACATAGATAATTATTACAAGTGTGAAGTAGTTGTGCATCTGTTATCACATAATTTAGCAATACGTATTACCAGTAACTTAAGCGCTTTACAGCATAAACAACCAGCCAACCTTGAGGTATTAATTTTTTTAGTTTTTGAGTTCATTTACAGTGAAAGTATAAAGCTAGGAATCGAAATAAGTAAAGCATTAGAACTATATAACAACAAAATCGATATTGAAATTACTAAAAATATAATTAATCCTAGCTGAAAGGATCTATGTAATTCTTACTTTGCTTGAGAAGAGGAGGTTATGCAAGTAACATCACAACCAGCTACCCTACAAAACCTTTTGTATATAACTGTCCAACATTATTCTTTAAAAAAAGTGTAGTACATGTACCTAATGATGGTTGTCATCTTGCTAACCATGACTGCTTGTCTGTTCTATAGCACATCTGTTGGTGTCTAGCTGCTGAACTCCCTTCAGGTTGGAAGTGGACATACCGTACAGCTCCTCTGTGTGCCAGCTTCTAGGGTGGATATTAGCCATAATGGTTGTCTTTTCTGATCATGATGATGATTTATTCCATGCCTCTTGCACCCCTTTTTAAGACCCGACTGTTATGGTTAAACCTACGAGGAGCTTGTTAGTTGCTGGGAGCACTGGATTTCATTACTTGGTTCAGCTATATTTGTGATTTCCATTCTCTTCTGCTGGTTGCAGCAAATCACGAAGGTGGCCTACATCTATAGCACTCTAAAAAATAAAAACTTCAAAAAAAAGCAGACCTAGACACTTTAATTGACCTAGCAGTCATTGAGGGATTGGAAGTCAATTAAAATCTGCCTGATGTTAAATGTAACTTGCAGAGCAAACTGATTTAACAACCAGTTATAATCCTTCAGCTTAGCATGTTAAGTCAGCTGATTATTTGGCTTTTTTTATTTTTAAAGCCCTTAAAAGTTCACGCAAACATGTAAAACATTTGGCATAAGACTCTTAATATGAGTTTGGTTAGTCTTAGAGCACAGGAAGCTGATTTCACAATCGGTTTACCGTAATTTTGTATTAATGTTAGCTTACAGTTAGACCATTATTGTTATTTTAGCTAAAAGCTGGATGTTCATGATCATGACAGCTTATAATTTTAATATCAGACTCACCTCCATTGTTCGATGTTTGTAACCTTCTATTTGTCTGAGCTGCAGCAGCATCAAAAAAGGACATTGGACTGATGAAAAAAGCTGCATTTGTGCAAGATGAAGATTCAGCATCTCAGTAAGCCCAGCAGCAATCCAAAAAAGTTGTAGGTGTCAAGGCAACAAAAAAAAAATGAAAATCGCCCCCGAAAATGGGCACAACTAAGCACAAAAGCAGACACTGCCCTCGAAAATTGGCAGTCAGTCAGACATGATGAAAGCAGGTGTGTCATCTGATAATTCCATACAAATCTTGAAGCGATGATGTGCCTCCGAAAGTGGCAAACCAATATATGACATGAATATTGTCATTGGGTATTACAGACATGCCATCCATTATTTAAAACTAAATTACATACAAATTATGCTCAAAACATGTATTAAATGTTGCCATACATGCTTAACAGTTACAGACATATTGCATGATATATGTTGGTGGTTTGACAATGCCCCCGAAAATGGCATTGACAAAACCATGACAAGATACCACCAAAAGTAGACATTTAAGCTATGCTATGCTCCCTACATAAACATTGGATTCAAATAGTTACTGAAGTCCATGTCAGTTTAAAATGAAACCATTTATGTGTTTCGAAAAACCATCATGCTATACATCAAGTGGGCTTTAAAGTAAATCGGATACTGCAGGCAGAATGACATCAACGGTATTTTCTTAAGCTAATACACAGGACCGATATAAATACATGAGGGGCTGCACACTCTTATGCAGAAAAGTCCTCATGCAGAAACCTTACATACATGTAAAAGTTATGCTGGAAATATGTGTTTAATGTTGCTATACATGCTTGACAGTTACAGACATATTCCATAATATATGATGCATATGGTGGTTTTTGACAATGCCCCCGAAAATGGCATTGACAAAACCAGGACGAGATACCGTCAAAAGTAAACATTTAAGCTATGCTATGCTCCCCATATAAACATCAGATTCAAATAGTTACTGAAGTCCATGTCAGTTTAAAGTGAAACCATTTATGCGTTTCAAAAACCATCATGCTGTAGATCAAGTGGGCGTTAAAGTAAATCGGTGTGGGCAGAAGTACATTATTTCACTTAAATTAATACACAGGACCTAAGTATGTACATGAGGGGTTGAGCGCTCCTATGCAGAAAAATCCTCAGAAACCAAGAGTGTTCCTTTCTCACTAAAACCTGAGAGCATGCTTGGAACACTAAGGGTCTCTAGGACAGCACATCTTGTAAGAATGCATGTTAAAAATTCCACACATTCAATGAAGAACCTTGATAATTTTATAGTAAGAAGTAACACCAAAAATTTTGTTGATGGCATGGCCGTTGTGAATTAATGCATCTAAAGGTACTGTGCTTGACAACAGATTGGTACATCGGAGTAAAAATTGAATGCAAGTATTGTGTCATGGATATTTGTATCTTTGGTTGTTATGCTATAAATATGCCAGAAACCAATGGTGACACTATACAACTAAACCCTCACTGTTATGTAACTATTGGTTAAACCTTCAGTTTCAGGCTGATCTTCCAGGAAACCAATATTCACAATTTCTATTTTACCATCCTCCTTCTTAATGAAGTATTGGTTACACCTTCAGCTTTTAGACTGATCTTCCAGGAAACCAATAGTTACAGGATCTATCTATCCACACTTCTTAATAAACTATTGGTTAAACCTTCAGTTTTTAGGCTGATCTCGCAGGAAACCAATAGTCACAATATCTAATATTTACCACATTCATCAATAGACTATTGGTTAAACCTTCAGTGTTTAAGCTGATCTTCCAGGAAACCAATAGTTACATGATCTAACTATCCACACTTCTTAAAAAACTATTGGTTAAACCTTCAGTTTTTAGGCTGATCTTCCAGGTAACCAATAGTTACATGATTTAATGATCCACACTTCTTAATAAACTATTGGTTAAACCTTCAGTTTTTAGGCTGATCTTCCAGGAAACCAATCGTCACAATATCTAATTTACCACATTTGTGAACAGACCGTATTGGTTAAACCTTCAGTTTTTAGGCTGATCTTCCAGGAAACCAATAGTTACATGATTTAATGATCTACACTTCTTAATAAACTATTGGTTAAACCTTCAGTGTTTAAGCTGATCTTCCAGGTAACCAATAGTTACACGATTTAATGATCCACACTTCTTAATAAACTATTGGTTAAACCTTCAGTGTTTAAGCTGATCTTCCAGGAAACCAATAGTCACCAATATCTAATTTACCACATTCATCAATAGACTATTGGTTAAACCTTCAGTTTTTAGGCTGATCTTCCAGGAAACCAATAGTTACATGATCTAATTATCCACACTCCTTAATAAACTATTGGTTAAACCTTCAGTTTTTTGGCTGATCTTCCAGGAAACCAATAGTCACCAATATCTAATTTACCACATTTGTCAACAGACTATTGGCTAAACCTTCAGTTTTTAGGCTGATCTTCCAGGAAACCAATCATTACAATTACTCTCTTAACACGCCTTGACAAACTATTGGTTAAACCTTCAGTTTTCTTGGGCTGATCTTCCAGGAAACCAATAGTAAAACTATCTTACTTTAACACTGTTTAATTACTTATACTTATACTTACCTGTACTCTTATCCTTACCCTTTATGTCATGGGTGAACCTGTTGCCAAGACTCAGCTACATGTAAATGCATTACCACAACCTGCATAACCATCAACTAAAAAAATTCCACATACCTCCAGTGTTGCATTTCGAAGTATTACGCTACATATTCTAGATACCTAATCTTCCATTTGGCATTGCATTCCTTGGTAGATTTCCACTGTTTTCCATTCCAGATTAGTATCTTGCAGTCTGGAGTTTTCCTACACTTACAATTTGTAAGTGATCTACACTGACGTTAGTTGCGTGTGCGCTAATCCCTTGTAAGCCCCTACCTAGCTAGCTATTTATCTGCCTGTAAATAGGAGCAAACCATGCAACCGCAAATCAGTAGGATGTAGTAAACTGACTATAATGCAAGGTTACTTGGTCGCACCTATTTTCCTACTTTGTTCTGGATGAACCTTGTCGAATAACCCGACTCATTTACAGTGCAGTACTCTGCAAATAAGCTGGATTGTAAAGTAACAAAAATACTAGTGCGCGCAGGACAGGCCGGGAGAACAACATGTGCCGAAGCATCGAAACGAAAACAGATAAGCCGAAAAAAAAGCTCCAATTAGGCCGAAAAAAAGCTCCAATTAGGCCGAAAACCGGAATTCTTAGGCCGAAATAGTTAAGACATTAAGTAAAATTAAATTAAAACTAAACTAATATTACTAGAAAAAAAAGATTCATCCAGCATTTTTAAAGTGCATATTGTACCTCCCCCCAACCCACAAGGAGATGCACTAACCACCATACACAAAGAAATCCTGCTTGTCTGTGGCTGAAGAACGTAGAACCAAGATGACTGTTGAAGGGCCTGAAACGAAAAAATGAAAGGCGGTGAATAAACTACCATTTACGAAAATAGACGTGTATGTAAAATTACTCAACAGTTTCTGTTTCTGACTTTCGAGACTCTTCTCAAAGAAATATTTTCTCCGCTGATTTTATCCACTTGCCTAACGCCTGCAACGCAACAGTGCGCAAGACTACGTGTCCTAAAAAAATACTCGAGTTTGATATTTTGCTATAACTTAAAATCTTTCGTGAAACTTTTGCAGTGTACTTTGCACTTCTATGAAATTCTTTTGTTCTGCAAAGGGTTCTGAATTTTTCTTTATATCATTTCCAAGCTTTGTCATCACTTAGCTTTGCGCGACATGGTAATTTCGGAAAGCCATCTGTATGACAAATGTGAAAACCAGCGCATGTTGTCTTTTTCTTTGCCCGAAAAAGGTCGCATTGAATAGATTCTCCTAAATTGCAGTCATTTTGTTGACATGCCTTCACATTCTACAATTTTGTCGTGTGCGTGCGAGTTCAATAGGAAACACGAGCCCCTAATGGAATAAACTTGCCCGCGATGACGGTTCAACGCGCCAACTGTGAAAGTGAAGAGTGTGAAACCATAAGTACAAAAATAAGATTGCTCCAAAAGAGTAGGTGAGTACAAATGTTTTGTTTTTAATTTAGCTTTGAAGTTCTGGTAAGACACCGCTCTGCCAGCAAAACGGGTCAGCAAAAGTGCTTTAAGTTCAGAAGAACTTCATGAAAAACTAAACTTTTTCGTAAAATTCATCAACCAGTAATTACATTTTCTTAAGTAACTTGTGGTTGTTTTGGAACAATGTTCTTGAACTGTTTCAGTCAGAAAAAAGAAACATTTTCTTGCCTCCCATTTGCCACGTGCAACTTTGTTTGCTCAAGGTTGCGCAGACGGCACGGAAAACAGAAACTCTGAATGAAAATGTGCGGCCAGTAAATTTTAACATATTACAAAACCGCTGTTTATCAGTATTAAAAAGAAAAGACAAAAAAAAGGGCGGCTGAAAAAAAACAATAACTGCTTCTGTAAAGTTTGAGGGGAAGTGAAGCTAAATGATTCTTTAGTGCAGGTGACAGGCTCGCGAATAAACCTCGGCGAAAAAACACGTAAAGTATGTGTGAAATGTTAACTTTTCTTAATTGAATTAACCAAAAGTGTCAACCGAATTTGGTAAAAATAACAAACTTCCAAGAACTGACTTGAATTCATAGTAGTTTTTTGCTTAAATGCACACTTTCGCGGCTTTTAAATTCTTGCATGCGACTGAGTTTTAAAAAGAATGTTGCGGTTACAATAACAACTGTTTACCTTTCCATGTACAGCAAGTTGTGCTGAAGAAAAGTTGGGCCCGAAAACGCAATGAACTCTCGTTGAATTATGATAGAAAACATTTTATCAACACAAACACTATTACTACTTACCAACAGTTTGTCGAAGCGGCAAAGTGAATTTGAAAAAGCGACAACGCTGTCAAGTACTACCCACGTGCTGTTACAGTGCGTTCTGATTGGTCGATTGCAAAAGCTTAGTGACTATTCGTCCAAATTTTGACAGCAAGTTATGAGAAAATCACTTTAATCGGCATTTAGTAGACAGTCTGGCAGTAACTGAAACGACAACGCATTGAATGATAAAATGAAGAAGTGTGCCTTTTGAGTTTAGTCAGGCCAAAAAAGATGCGATTTTCTGTGCATTACGTATGTTTTTGGTAAAGGGCGCCTAATTTTGGCAGAGCTTGAAGTAAAAGTCGTGGTGAGTGAACCATGGCACGTGGGTAAATTACGTGCGCTTGATTGGTTAGAAGCGGTTGGCCACGTGTTTGCATTGAGAGAAATTAGGTTCTATCTCCGTTCACATTTATTCGTTTCAAGGGAAAAGGGCCTAGAATCAAGAGTTAGTGAACAAGCGTTCTTGAGGATCTACTCCATCACTGTATCGTAGCTTCAATTTTAAACTTTAAACGCATTTAATTAAATTTGAATGAAATACCATTGAAAGGATTTGAAAGGTTTCCGAGGATCTGCTGCTCGACCGGAAGTGAGTTTCATCGCGAAAACGAGGGTAGCGGAAAAGGACAACATGGCTGCCGCAGTTCCAATGTTGGACGATATTATCAAGGAATACTTTGTTTTTCGTGGTTTTACAAACACTCTGAAAAGCTTTGAATCAGACTTGAAAGCAGACAAAGACAAAAGCTTTAGAGTATGCAGCTTTTATTGTATTATTTACATACATAACGAAAGCGAATGCGGTAGGCTAGTGTTGGCGCGTACAACTCAAATCATGTACAGCTTGCTTATAGTTATTCATGTACTTCAGTTATTTAAAGCTTGTACCAAACAGTTTTAGTTAATTAACTTGTTTAAAAATGAAGGCTTACATGTCAGATTACGTGGAAACGTGTCATATTTGTCTGGAAGCCTTCCAAAATAGTTGTACCACAATAACTGCACGCAATATGGTCAAAGTTCTCATGTCAGATTACGTGGAAACGTATCATATTTGTCTGGAAGCCTTCGAAAACAGTTGTACGGCAGTAACTGCACGGCATATGGTCAAAGTTCTCAATTCCGCTTTGGAAATTCAGCTCATGTCAGTTTTGATAGATGCATTTCTAGCCATACCTAGTTTGAACAGACTATTGGGTACAACTTAATGGCATAACAGACAGTTAGTAAACAAAAATTATTGTCCACGGTACATTTTGGTTAAATATTCCCAAAAAATTGATTGCACACTTTTTACAAACTCTTCCAATTCAAAAATACCGGTGAATTGAATACTTTTTGTTGCCAGATAATTATTTTATAGCACTCAAAAATTATTCAGTTTACCAGTATTTACCAAAATTCATAGGCAACTGAGAGGACTACATGCTTCTCCAGTTTGGAAATAATTTGATGGAGGAATTCCTCTGACAGAAAAATTGGACAGAGCTTATGGCCTCATCCAGGTTGTCCATCTTCTCCTTTTTTGTATTATAAATGTTATTTCCAAAGTTGTGAACATGTAGTCCAATTATTTTAGCTCTCAGTTAGTACATGCGCTGTGATTGGTCAACGGGCCATACTTTACTGTATGGCCCGCTTAATTGACTAATTCAAAGGTTTGTTTTGGTCGCCAAAATGTCTCCCAGAGGAATAATAAATATCTTACAGGCCTTGTTTTCTCGGTCCGTACTGTAAGTTTCAGATGAAGTTTTCCCGCTCAGATTTATGGCCCAAGCGTAAAGCCATAACTTACAGTAAGGACCTTGAACTCGGTTAGTAAGATGTATTTACATGTCATACTAACTTAACACAGCAATTCAAGGTAATGAGAAAATGGTTTGACGGTTGCTTTATTCTCTTTTCAGGTAGATAAGATTGTGGACCAGTTGTATCAATATATACTGAGCTATGACATTTCAGGTCTTAGAGATTACTGGGGATATCTGGATGAAAGATTCTTTAAGAGACTTGACTATCAACACAATTCCAATGTCAAGAAGCTGGAGACATGCTTGTTAAGGCTCTATGTTGTTCATGCCCTGCAGAATTCCAAGAATGACAAAGTTGTGGAATTTTTTGAGAAGTTTACTCCCGAGCTTCAAGCACAATCTGAATGGAGGGAATGGTTTGGTAAGTTTAGTTTAGCTGCGTCTTGGTGAATATTCACCAATAATCACTTTGACTGTGGCGAATAATTGTTAAATACTGAGAAAATTGTTTAATAGTTCAATGGCAGTTTTTTGTTCTTGACAACATTTAAGAATAAATTGATATTAATGGCAATGTAGACACGTTTAAACAGAATAAATATATGTAAAATTATGTTTATATCAATCAATTTATTTCATCATTGGCTTAAATGTGAAAGCATCACACAAATAAAAGAAACTCATAATTGTAAGGATCATTGATGCTGACAACAGTATCTTCAATTTGCTGTAAATCCAGGAGCTCCTGGTGCCTTTGCCCCCTGGACTGCTATTAGAACTTTGTAACCTCCTAGCTATCACAAAACTTAACAAGAACCCTTCTTCAGCTGTGTGTATGTTGGAAAAAACAAAGCTTTAATGACTACCAAGGTTATAAGTGAAGTTTTGTCTAAACCTTACCAAACGATTTACAGAGCGACGCAACAAGAGTATTTTGTTGTTTGTGGAAATCTTATGCACCTCAAGTCATCCTGCACGATTTTGCTAGCTTGTGATGAAACCTCTGAATATTTTAAAAGCAGCTACTTGCCATTACCTTGAGAAAAGCTGCGTAATGGAGCTTCTACTGTAGCTGAGAATGAAGAATTGGTTAACGTGTAGCGTGCAACCATCAAGTTATGGACGCATGTGGGAGATTGCTAAGCACAAAAGAAGTGTAAGAGGTGCTCAAGGCACAGCCAAGAGCATCTCTAGCTTCTTGAGTGCTTAGCAAACTCCCAAGAGTGTCCATAACTCGATGGTTGCACATGCAGCTGCTGCGTGTACCATTTCTTTTATACATGACTAACATTAAAGACTTCACAACTTCACAATCTGACGGCAGCGTGCAACCCATGGGCAAATGGATCGCGCACATTAGCCAATCATAGCGCATGCTTTCCCAAAGCTATGTTATAATTCAAAATAGCATTTCTTGGGATCACTTATTATGATAAAAATACACTGCATATGTTGCTGACATTGCTGACTATGAACATATGCTTTTGTTTTAGCCATACCATTTATCAAGAATCCAGAACAGAACCCTATGTTTGAGATGTACTTTCAGAGGGCATGGCAAGAAACTTTCTTCCTTTCACTCTACAATTTCTTGATAACTTTGTTTCACCATATGCATATCCTTTTAGCAGAATGGAAATCGGTAGCAGTTGCAATATCTGTTAACAGTATGCAGAGTAGTGTGTAGCATGTTCACAGTGCAACACTTTTGTCAGCTTGTATATAGTTAGTCTGCAACAAGATTGGGAATCAAGGTTAGCACTGTGGTAATTCAGTGCACTCACTTCTCACTTCTGTGGCCAGGGTTCAAATCCTTAATGCTTTTGTGTGGATTGAGGTTATACTGTTGGTTCTCTCTTTGCTCTGAGGGTTTTTTTCTCACTCTGGGTTCTCTTGATTTCCTCCCTTCTAGAAAACCACCACTTTTACTATAGCTGTCTTCATTTCTTGCCCAACTAAAGGGAGACAGCTTGAACTGTTTGCATAAGAGCGTGAAGTCTATATACATTCTCTACTGTTAAGATATCCAGGATATTGATTACTGGTAAAGCACTAGTTTTGTTTGATAGTAACATTACACTGATAAGTAATGCTTTAAAAAGAGTCAGAAAAATCTTTTTCTACTAAAATCAGGAAACAGTACTTTCTATTTGCAAAGTTTTTCTATCTGCAAATTTTTTCTAGTTTTTTTTTTGTTGTTGTTTGCTTTTAATTTCAGTGTGGAGCAATGATATTGTTTTAAGAGCAAATAAGTTCCCTTAACTGTCCTCACCCATGCCAACAATTCTCAAACACGACGAAGAACGTGGAAAAATGCAGCGCTTGGAGCAGGAAGTGTTGAAGTTGAAAGAACAAGTTGTGTCCCTGGCTGAAGAAACAGCAAATTTACAGCGACAGAAAGCTCAGTTAGAACAAGAAGTGTTGGAAGACAAGCAAAGAATTAGAACTGGTACAGTTGAGGAGGATGATGCAGATGAGTTTTTTGTTGTCTCCAGGTGTTTATATTACTGTCTGTGTAAAGTTTTAATGAAACCATTTTGACATTGCAGAGGAAGGTAGGGCTCTATGAGTTGGTTTTTGCAAGAATTGTTATTCCAGGTTTACAAATACACTGGACTTTTTCTTTGTTGATATGTAATGTTTTTGTCAGTAGACAATATTTAACTTAATTTTCACTCTTGAATTTTTTATCTGAAAAAGATATGTTTATAAAATATCAGTGTCTTTCAATTCAGACACCCTGAATGTTGTTTTGTCATCATTGGCAATTTAAATCTTAGCAGTCCTGACTTGACGAAATGGTTTGAGGCATCATCTCCATCTTTTTGGTCTTGTACACTGTGGGCTTCTTGTCAGGACGTAGCCAGTTCTAAACAAGGGACTACTTGCCTTGCAAAGTCTTGAATTAAATTATATCCCTTGAAATATTCAATGCACCGGCTTTAGACTAAGGCCAAATTACCGCTTCATGTAAGAGGGAAAGCTTAAGGCATTATATACTGGTCCTATATATTTGCTTGGACAAGTTAAAAAGTGATCAAACAACGATATAAAGATATTGAATTATATGGATTAAATTTGTAAGAAAAATGTCAAAGGCAATAGCTCTATTGGTAGCAGGTAAAAGAGTGTGACATAAATCTGCCTTAAAATATTTGAAGATTAAGGCAAGGGGTATTTTAACAAATACTTGAACATATGAGTAGCTTTACAGATCTAAGGACAAATATTGCCATTATTCATACATATTCATTTTGGGAAGCAACTCCAGCCACACAGACTGAAGTGAAATTGTTTTTTATATTTTACATTAATTGGTAGGCCACAGATGCAGTCCAAGTTTCTTTCCAAAACGTTATCTAAAATATTCAAAGACAAGCAAGAAAAGAGCAAAAAGGGAAAGGCTCAAAAGCAGGTACAAGAGGAACAGACACAAGCAAAACATAAAAGACAACAACTGATTAAACAGCAGCAGCAGTTACAGGTACTGAGAGCTAGTGATAACCTCTCTTATTATATGGCAAAGCCAGTCTTAGGCAAATCCCTGTGCTCTGATTGGTTCTTTCTCGGTCAGGATTTTGCAGTATGGACCATTTCCATGGAAACAGTCCAACCCGTACATATTTTTGTTTTGGAGCGAAGCCGGCAAATTCTGAAAAACTGAGAATATTGTCATTCTTCACAGTGAAACTACCAGAAGAAGCTAAAAAGATTGAAATTTTTGCGAAATGTCAAAGATGGGTGAAGAAGACGAACATTTACTATCAGAAATAGAGTGCCATATAAGAAACAACTTACTAACTAGCTTGCTTACTAGCTTGCTCGTGCTGTACTGGGGAATATTGGCCCTCGGTTGTGGCAGTACGGACCTCGCTTCGCTCGGTCCGTACTGCCATGATCTCGGGCCAATATTCCCCAGTATGGCCTTTGCGCTTGGTTAGTAAGCGGTCACTATTTTTGTTGTTCTGGTAAGCTGGTTAGAACAGTATTTATTTAGGTTCTACCTAGCACTGTAATTTACAGTTGGTTCTTTTGGGCTGGGGTGGTGACTAAGGCCAAGGGACCATTTATTTTTTACAAGGAATGGGGGGGGGGGGGTTGGTGGGATTGGGGGGGCATCCAAAAAAAGGCTTTCGAGGCGGGTATCCCAAAAAATAGTGAAATGGGGGGGGGGGGTCACCTGAAATATTTTTGCAATACTTTGAAATGGCATAATGTTTTAACAGGAGCCCATCTGTGAAATCGCTGCTTCAAGGGGGGTCATGTGAAAAAAAATTGGCAAGCTGAGGGGTTGTCACGCAATTTTTAAATGGTTCTTACCAAATCAGATCAGCCCCCCCTCCCTCAAAAATGAACAGTCCCAAAGGGTGTTTCTTTTTACCAAAAATGGTCAAACTGGTTTCATTTCTACTGAAATCTCTGTTATTGTGTTTTTGATGTACAGTGTATGCAAAGTTTGATCTCTCCGTCAATAATTTGACTTGATTGCGGCATGCTTAATCAATCCTGCCTTGAATCAATGGCTTTAAATATTGAATTTCTAACTGCTTTTTTTTGTTACCATGTGGCTTGCATGCATTACATGAATGTACAGCTGGGATTTTGCTCTTTTTCAAAGCAATTACAGGAGCAACAGAAACAGCTTTCTCTGTTGGAAGAGGAGCAGGTTAAGTCCGCTATGGAGTCTGTGTCAGTAGAGAAGTCTCTCAGTCAAACAGTTGAGGTAAGTGCCAAGTAGATCTTGTTCTGTTGGGATCCTCTATTTATGTAAGTAGTGTCTTATTGAGTGCTCAGCAGCAATCTTATGTATATATCCACCACAAGTCCCATTGTATGTAATTGCTTCCCTTTACAGTCAGAGATCTCATGTATATACCTACCACGAGTCCCCCGTAAGTAATTGAATGGTAAGTTGACGTAACTGAATGGTGCGTTGACGTAACTGAACGGTGCATTGAATAATTTCACGTGCCTTATGTAGTTGGGGACTTGTGGTGGGTATATACATGAGATCTTTCCCAAGTGCTCTACCAACTATGTCATCAGAGCATAGAATGGTGGGCGACCTTGGAGGTGGTATAACAGTTGGTGTCATGCGTACACTTTTATTTGATTTTGATTTGGTTTTTGGGCAAAACCTTCCTCCAGCTTGAGCGCATGACAGTGGTTGCACTGCATCAGCTTTGACATGACTCTGCTTTGATTTTACTCATAGTGCAAACTGGCTTTGGGGCCTGTGACGGTGGGCGTCACACATACAAACTTTGACTTGACCTCCATTTTAATTTGGCATAGGTACAAAATCAGTGTGTGTGACAATGGGTGCTGTGCATTTCCTGTTATTTCATCCTGACTTTGAGTTGACTTGTCGCATGAAGTGACTCTGGAGAGTATGATGATATCATTGGTGTCACTTTTGACTTGACTTTTTCTTGACCTCCGCAACTTTGATTTGACTTAGGTTCAAACTGATGCCGGTACGCGTGACGAGGAAGATGCTCCAATTCCCAAATTACCGCTGAAAAAGTGTCAAAGCTTTGACATCACTGACCAACGGAGCAGTGTCCAAGGCGAGGAAGACAAGGACAAGCCACCACCTGGCCAATCGATTCATAGAAGTCATACTTTACCTGGCCGGCTGATGGAGCCTCCTACTGTGCGGCGACAGAACTTCCGTAAGTCAGGAGCGAAAAACTCCACTTCCTGTGTTTCTCCACTTCCTGTGTTTCTCCACTTCCTGTGTTTTTCCACTTCCTGTGTTTCTCCACTTCCTGTGTTTCTCCACTTCCTGTCCTCCACTACTGTGTTTCACTAAATGAATGAGGATTTTCACAGTTCTAGTTATTTTTATCATCTTTAGTTTTTTTTATGTAAACTTTGGTTCAAAGTGGGCATGTTTACAGCTTAAGTTATTCAAAATAATTAACAATTATTCGCTGAAGGAGAAGTGATTATTGGTGAGTATTCACCGAGACGAAGTCAAGGTGAATATTCACTGCTAATCACTGAGCCTGAAGGGAATAATTGTTGTAGTATAAATACACAGGTTATTATTTCAAAAAAGAAAAGAAAAAGCATTTAACAACATTAAAACACACACACTTTGTATGACTGGCAGCCATTTTGTTCGTCGAGGTGATTATCGGCTGATAATCCGAAATAGCGAACCAATTAGAGCGCGCGATTTTGTATAGTCACCCAAGTATTTACACTAATTATTATTAAAGTGACTTTTTAAGAATGTAGGTGTAACTTGCTTTTGTTTGTTTGATTTCCGGTTTAAAAAAAAAAAAACTTTCTGTTCTACACGTAGGTGATGGCCAGTCCAACACAATGCCCTTTGGAGGTAATAATCCGTAACCAAAAATTCATTAATGAATTCACAATTTTTAAGGCGCAAATTCTATATGTATATAATCAAATGCGCCATAACACAACCGTTACAGAAGACACACGAAATTACATTTTACAAGGGTCAGACCAGCACAACAAAGGGAATTACTTTCCCTTCTCTTCGCTAGCAGTGTCAGGGTTCTTTAACGTCCCACGAAATTATTACGAACAAGGTGTGTGAGACGGGACCTACGGTTTATCGTCCTTATCCGAGAAGACTAGAAATCGTAATCATTTACAGATGTCATTACAAAGGCAGCACTTTCTCCTCAGTTATTTAGAGACCCTGGGTAATGGTCCGGCCGAGGCTCGAACCATCGACCTCTCGCACAATAGTCCGGTGCTCTATCAACTGAGCTAACTGGTCGGCGAATAATGATATTCAAAAATTTGTAATCATAAGGCAGGGACAGGGATGGCAGTTGGGGTGGGTGGGGTGGGTAGGAAGAGTGTTGTTTGTTGCTTAACCCAAGGGCTACATTTGATTTGATTTAATTTATTTCATTTGTGCTTTACAGTGTCCCCAATTAGTACAGCAGTGCTAAATACACTTGACACTCAAATAAAGTTCATTATTATTATTATTATTATTACAAGACAATTTCTAAATTGATCCAAAGGCACTTTTCTAATGTTTTCAACAAGTTGGCTTATGCGTAAAAAAGCGTAAAACGAATTTAATACCCCTTAAAACGAATACACTTCCCAGAATTTATTGTCTCTTGTATTTTGCAAAATGTGTTTCTTACTTCTAGATGTGAGGTTGTATTTCCTGTACTGTGTTTTCCTAGTCTTTGTTTGTCTTACTTACTCTCTCGTGACTTAAGGAGACTTTGATGTTTGTGGAAGATCGTCGCAATTATGTACGCAATGGAAGCAGTTGCGACAAAATATTATAGGCCCGAAAAAATTTAGCCTTGAACGGGATTCGAACCCTTGGCATTGCGATACCGCGGCAATGCTCCAGTTGATTGAGCTATCAAGCCAACTGGGAGCTAGTGATTTTTCGATTTATCGCGTCTTAAATCTTCCTACTTCAGTTCAAATATAGCAAATGTCATAATTCACATTTGTTTCATATGTGTTAATACCAAACTTTCAGGAGAAGAACCAAAGAACAAGCCCTTTATCTTCCTTGGGCAGGTTGGCAAACTTGTGTTCATACCGTATGAGTTTTGTTGATCTTAAGTTGACGTTCAAGTTTAGTAAGTTAATATCAATTTAATACAAAAGAACGCTAACCCGCAAATAGCTAAAGCTGATCTGGGCGGGTAGCAACAAGGCTGTCCCGAAAATCGACCAGTGTTGTAGCACATACGCAATGATGATAAGAAGTGTAGGAGATACGCAGTAAAAATTGAAGCAGATACGCACAAAAAACATTGAACCAGTCCAAAGAAGACGTTCGCAGTTAAAGCAGTCGAAACATCGCGATCACCACCCAAGTGACTCCGTCGTGAGACCATAAGACTAATTTATATTATCAGTCCAGATAAATCAAAAGGACACTTCGGCTCAGAAAATGAGCTCATCATAATAAAAAAAGCCTATAACAGTACACTTGACTTTCGGTGTTTGATTCGCAGGAAGAGTACAAAGAACATCACTCGTCCATAGTTCACTGCAGGTTTTCATCGAGTGGTCGAATGATTGGTAGCGCAGACGCTGACGGGATTGTCAAGTAAGACAACAGAAATTGATTCTTAGCTTAGTTCACTTTAGTAAAGGAATCTTCTCACAAAACGCAATTCAATTTTTATGCTGTGTTTTTTTTCTTGCGCAGAGTTTGGACGAACGTTCCGGAAATCAAGACGTCGACTACGATTATGTCCAAGTCTCCTTTGCTGTCACTGGAGTGGGCGCCAAAACCGGATAGACTGGTAAGGAAAAGCTTCCGCAACATAGAGAAATTTTATGTCGATCACAATCATTTTTTCATACTGTTCTTATTTAGTTTTTTTTTGGACACCGGTAAAAATGGAGAAACTTTATGCCGATCACAATCATTTTTTTACTGTTCTCATTAAGCTTCTTTTAGGTACCGGTAACTGCAGAGTCAGATTCTATGATACGGAAAACAAAAGGACGATTTGTGATGTGGCAACCGATTCGAACTATCCAAGGTAAGAAAACCAAACCCACGTGACCTAATGTACGCTGCACACGAATCATAATACTGCCACTCACTATGACGAAGGGTTGATGCTCGAGACGCCAACGCCTTTTCTACAGGGTCCTGAAGGGGATGGGGTGGGGTTAGGGTACCACTGCCATTTCCCAGCCATTATATTTTGGAAATTCCACTTCCCAGTGCTCAAATTCAATTTCCACTGGCAGAATTCTGGCAGAGACCGAATTCCATTCCTAGTGACTTCAATCCCATTTCCACTGACAGAATTCTGGCAATGACCAAATCCCAGTACCAGTGACTTCAATCCCATCATCCCAGGGCAAAACCCGGCAAATCCCAATTCCCATTTTACCCCTTCAGGACCCTATTATCTTACAGTGACACAACGTACATTATCTTCTCGCTGTTAGGCGCATTTTCGTTCGAAGAAGTTGGTTTCTAAAGTAATAATATACATGCAAAAATTTCAGCATGCTCATTGGCTGAGAGCACGTCAATTAATCCCAAACAGTGCAGAAAATTGAAATTGAGTGCAAAAAGTTGAAATTGAGTGCAGAAAGTTGAAATTAAATTTTTGCATGTATATTATTAACAAGTAATCACATGATTTGTCTCGTGCAATTTGGGATAAATCAGCACTCGTAAATTTTTCAAAGACTACAAATTGAATTTGGTTAGCCTTTGAAAAATTTACTCGTGCTGATTGCACTCGAAATCATGTGATTACCTATACAAACTATGGCTGCTTCGGTAGGAAATTGGACCACACACAAAATAGGTTTATCAAAGGAGCTGATAAGTACGTTTTGAGGGGAGCTGATGTTTCAAGCGTTAGCCCTTCATCAGAGCAAATAGAGGCAGGGGCGTAGAGAGGATTTTTCAAAAGGGAGGGGAGCGTGTCACAAGTTCACCTTCATAATATGTGCTTATTGACTAAGTGGGAGGACTGGACGGGAAAATATTTGGCTCGAGGTCATGACATACGGACCCAGCGCAGCGAGGGCCGTGCGTCATGAACTAGAGCCAAATATTTTCCGTTCGGGCGACCTGACTCAGTCAATAATCATTTTAGGTAGGTACGTGGTGTAAGCATCATATAGTGGTTCCCCGTTAGTGAATATATGGCATACATTGCTCTCCATAGCCATACACGATGCTTACACCACGTACCTACCTCATTTTATCATATGACCACTGACTAACGATTGAAAATTTCGAAAATTTGTTTCCATTCTCAATTGGAAGCGATAGCTTGGCGCACGCGGGAAAAATCACAAAAAAAAGAATCTACAATAAAAACTTTCCATTTCTGCCCATTGTACATTTTACCTCTATTAAGCGGCCAACCTCTATTAAGCGGCCATTTTTCAAATTCCCGAGGGTGGCAGCTTAATAGAGGTCGCACTGTACAACATAAGGAACAGTGTGTTATCACGGTTACAACTCTGACACTTTAAAGCCGTTGGCGTCCCGAGTCTTAGCCCTTTATTACTTTACTACAGGAAGAAATTTTGAAGCTTCTTTTGACTCACTGGCGGGTTAGCTCTTACTAATGATCCCAGCCAGCCACATCTCCCAGCCAATTGTTATCATTGATCGATTTTGACGATGTCGTTGGATTTATCTTCAGAATTGTTTCGTTGTCGTGTAGTCCAACTGGCGCAGCTTTCGTATGCTCAGCGGCAGCTGCCAAGAAAACTGTGACATCACCTCTGAGATTGTCCCAGTCCTTCTCCAAATACAGTGAAATATCATCCACCAGTCCTAGTAGCTGCGCAGGCGTACTACAGTGCTGGGATATGAAAGCCATGAAAGTCGAGGTAAAATTTTTTTAAGACATGGATGCGGAAGAGAGCTTATTGAACTGTCTTTCGCTGTCAGCCCGAAACCAGGGCTTAAAATTAACTCCAGTGTTTGGTGACCAGTCGGGCCAGTTTCCTTGAATTCGTAGTGGCCCATCCCAAAATGAAGTAGCCCTCGATTTCCTCTAGTTGGGAATGTGGATCGCTCGTGCAATCACTGTTAAAACGGCTCGGAATTTCCACTTCAGAACTAAAAATTTACTAAAATGGATGATCTTACAGTCCAGACAAAGAAACGAAGAGAAAGGTGGTCCAATTAAACTACATATTGAGTTTTATTTTTGTAACTTTGTACTTCGCATAATTTACATTGCAACTTTACGAAATTTCGTGACATAGTCGCACATCGGGCGTTCAAACCTTAACTTTTGGTGGTCAGTTTCAACTCGCCACTGGCGACCGTACGACCGCCAATTTTTAGCCCTGCGAAATCTCTTAAGTTAGATAGTAGTACAAGTCGTAGTGACGGAAATAGTTCAAGACATAATTACCCGACAAATTACATGTCAATCACTGTAGTGACAGCGAGCGTTACAAACACGCAACTATTGTAAAGTAAGTCAGTCAGAACTTCCATCGAGAGCGAGAGGGTGTGTTAGAGAGATCGAGCGAGCACGCGAACATTGTAAGTCTGGGATAAACTATCGAACGTGATTAAATATTGTTAATGCGATGACTACATTCCTAGCAGTAGAAATCAGTGGCTGCCAATCTCAGAGCCGTATCCCTTCATTCACATATTAGCGAGCTTAAGCACGCGCTTTTTTGAGACGCGGACGGCAACCGGAAAAGAACATTATGCGTGCCAGGACAGTGGTGTCTCCCAGATTTTTATAGTGATCATCTCTAATGAAGAAAAGATTTTAATCAATGTAAATGTAGTCGTGTGTAGACAAGTTAAAAGGGAAAACAGCTCACTTCCGGTTGCCGTCCGCGTCTCAAAAACGCACGTGCTTAAGCTCCCTATTGAGAAAAATGGGGAGGTGTGGTGATCCGAAATAGTGCCCGGCCAAGAATAGGACTGTTTGGTTATCGCTGATTCTTACGAAATTTGCTACACCAGACAATATCTTTTCAATCTAAACTGAACACTCTCATTTGGTGCGGGAAGTCATGGTCAGTCCACCAACCCATGCAATATGCCAAAACTGTGGCTTATGAGTTACTAATAAGTAAGGGATGGACCGTTAGAAAAGTGATGGGGGGGTGGGGGGGGGGGTGGGGAATTTTCAGCTTGTTCGAATTTTTTTTTCGCTCACTGAACCCCTCTGCACGAACTTTTTTTTACTACCTGTGAAAAAGACACAATTGGACCTTCCTTCTGCATGAATTTTTTTTTACCTTCTTCTTTTCCCTTGCATGAATTTTTTGTTTTGTTTTTTTTTTCCACCCCCCCCCCCGCATCACTTTTCTAATGGTCCGTCCCTAAAGGTAATCATACGATTTCGAGTTCAATTTATAATTAATTTGCACGAGTGAGTTTTTCAAAAACTGCAATTTCAGCATTTTGAAAAACTTACAAGTGCAAATTAATTACAAATTGAACGAGAAAAACCGTATGATTACTTATTAATAATATAAACATAAAAAAATTCGCCTGTAGGAAGTGCCGGAAGATCTCCTTGCAGACAGGAAGTGAGCATTTGACGCGGATTTTACACTTTATTTACTGATTGGCTGATGAAGATCAGCTGATAACGCTACAAACTCAAAGCGGTTCGTTTAAAATAAAGAGTATCATAATCCAGAATATCGATGTGTAATTTGCACTGGTGTTACACTTTTTGCACTGGTGTTACATTTGAACTGCACTGATCTCAACCAATCAGAATCGAGTAATTTCTTCATGTATATTATTAACAATGTTAACGGTTCAGCAATGCAATTCACTCTTAATACTCCTTATGTCTAAATGAAAATCAAATCGAAAAAACAAATCAGTTACTGTAGCCAATCACAAGAGATTACGAACCAATCAGAGTTCAAAAGAGTACCTGTCATGACCAAGCGCGGGAATCGCGTGTGACCTCATCGCGATTAGTTCAGAGTAGTTGATTATATGGCAGGGGATTTGTGTAGCCAATCAGTTAGTAATGGTAATAGGACTGAGTGGAGTCCAATTCGGTCTGTGATCATACCAGTGATTAACAGATATTTTTTCAGTCTTGTGCTCATTTATTCCAAACTGCACTCGAAACCACTTGATTACCTACACATAGAGAATTGGGAAATTGAATACCAATGCAAATTTTAGCCCATTTATTTCTAAATTAAACCATCTATCTGAACTGTTAGTTTACCTAAATTTCACCATGTTTGGCAGGCATAAAACTCACCTGAAACTGCAATCAAACTTGTCATTTCAGCGGCAACTTCCCTTGGACCCAATCCCCACATGTGTAAACTGCACAGCCTTCAACCACAATGGGACTCTTTGTGTATCAGGAGGAGCTGATGGCATGATACGATTGTTTGGTAAGCATACTAAGAAAGAAAATAGCACTGTTTCGTATATTGGGTGTAGTCACTGGTTGATCCTTTGAAGAGTTCTGCAACACCTTGCCAGTTTTGTGTAGGTGGAGGGGAATGGGCCGGGGGCTGGTGGTGGTAATCGTAGTCGTAGTCGTAGTCGTAGTCGTAGTCGTAGTCGTAGTAGTAGTAGTAAATCTTTATTTAGACACGGTATTTCCTTCAGGACTATACAATATTTAATTGAAATAAATCTAACTACCTAACTAATTTAATATTGTAAATAACTACTAAAATAAGAGTAATGATAAAAACCTGCTTTACAACGAAGCCGTGTATAAAAACAAAATAAAATTTGATTTGGGGGTTGTTTTTGCTTGGGCAAAATTGTTATCTTTATAATTCAGTGTCGGTCAATTCCTCAATCTTTATCCAATTATTTTTGCCCTGATTGTGTTCCCTGAATTTTTTTTCCCTTCTGAATCGACACCTCCCCCCCCCCCCCCTCGTTGTACCAATAAATTTTGATAACATTTGTTCTCGTTTTAATGCATATTGATTAGAGGACACGCACTTGTCTCAAGAGTCACCTACGAAACTCTGAATATACGCGTGAATACTGAATATACACGTTTTCTTTTATCAGACATGAGGTCGTTTGACTGTCTCATCGGGTGGCAAGCTCATGTGGGTGAGGTTTGTTCCATACAGTTCAGTGCTGATGAGACTACAGTATACAGTATGGGAACAGATGGAAAGGTAAACTTCTGCTTGGGTTAAACACTCAGTACAGGCTTTCGGAGAGTCAAAGTTTGTACCAAAGGTGTTTTGATAAAAGTGCTATGAGACGAATGTAGTGGGGGCTCTGTAAAGAAAGTGTTAGTGTGAAACTTCTCTTAGTGCCGTCAGTCTTAGCCGTGGCATGTGGGAATATTGGCCGTTTTTATGCTAGAGACGTTAATGTCGTCCGAAACGTTAAAGCTGTCTGGAGACGACTCTAACGTCTATTAGTATAAATCTACTTGCGTTCTATCACAAATGCCGCTACTCACTATCTATTGTGTGATAGACAGTGAGTAGCGTAGCAGTGTGCCCTTGCTAACAAAATGGCGGCCGCTTCTTCACGTTTTCGAAGTGTCCGTGAAGAAGATTCAGACAGTTTACTGGTCGAGGCTGTTTCAGAAAACACAAAGTTTTGAACGACTAGTAGATTTATACTTAAACAATTAGATTATTCACTCTCGATTTCTATGCGTGATAGTTAACTCGGGCTGCGCCCTCGTCAACTATCACGCGATAGAAATCTTGAACTCATAATCTAATTGTTTAGTGTAAAAACGTTAAATAAGAAAGACGCATTTAACGTCTGTCTACTTAAACGTTTTCTTTTAAGAGCGTCGTAACGACTTACGACGCTCTTAGCAGATATCTTTAACGTCTAAGACGCATCTGGTATAAAAACGGACGCTCTTAATCGGTCGCATTTAGGCCTGACTCGTCCAGAGACGACTAAGACGAGTCCGCGTTTCGTCTTGGATCGAGTGTCCTCCGAGTAGAGAAACCAATATTTTTTTTGTTAGGCCGTCTACTTAATGGGTCCCGTTTTTATACCAGTCGTCTTAAGACGTCTAGACGACTTCAGCGTCTCTGGCATAAAAACGGCCACGTAGGTCATAATGACAACGAATCTGTTTATGAAGTTTAAAGTCTGACACGTCCACTTTTGACAATTGGATGTTGTCCAGTCCCATTTAGATTGAAAGTAACTCCATTGTACATGTAGCCTCGTACGCATACGTTCTTTGGGCTTTGTCACGCTGTCCTGCCCCAACGCGTGAAGAAAGCCGAAAGAACGTGTGTTGCGGAGGCTATTGTTGATGGAAAGAGTGAAACGTTCGTTGAACAAAGCCTACCTTTGGCGTTTCCAGCATTCTGTTAGGAGGACCTCTAGATCTGATGCAAAGTCTGCGGTCGACTAACTTTTTGTTCTTCCTTTGATCTGCAGTTTTTCCAATGGAGCGTGCATCGCATGGGCCAAAGGTTGGCGGACCTCGACATACACGACGGCGCAGTGTGGTGCACAGCGGTAGAAGGCGCGGGCTTCGCATCCAATAACAAATCCAAATACATGACGTCTCCAGCGTCTTATGGTAGAATGTTCGCCTTTGACGCCGAAGGACAGTATCTGCTTTCTTGCGGCCCAGAAAACGGAGTGCTGTACAAAGTAATTTAGAATTTTGTTGAGCTTTTCGGTGACCGGAGTTACTCAGGGTGCGTTCCTTTGGTTTGATCCGTATCTGGATTGGGATCCGAGATCACACCGATCATGGCGCATCAAAGGAACCGATGAATCCACTCTGTAAAAGGATTCATCGGTTCCTTTGATGCGCCATGATCCGTGTGATCTCGGATCCCAATCCAGATACGAATCAAACCAAAGGAACGCCCCAAAAGTTTAACTTCTCGCTCTAGTTTGGCCTGAAACTAACAGCAAATTATGTGTGTCATGAACAGCACCATCATTAGACCATTCCGCTGTACGAATGGCACGTAAGATGAAGTAAAGGACACTAAAGTTTATCAAATGAGTTAATTATTTAAGTTGTACGACCGCAAGATTTAATAAGGGCTTCGCTCTGAAGAAGGGCCCACGCTCAAACCGTCAGCTCTCCTTTAATTCTACGGTGAGACAAGTAACATTAGTACATACCAACCCAGCAACCATGGCATTTGAGCAATCTGATTGGCTCTCCACGTCGGGATGTTCAATATTGTTATATACCTCAACTTTCACTCAACATAACGAGCACTGTGATTGGTTGATTCTTGGTCACGTGCCCCTGACCAAATTCAAATGTAACCCCACCGGGATACAATTGCGTAGTTGTTGCCCGCGCGCCAGTTGTACCCGTTTGTTTGTTTGTTTGTTTGTTTGGCATTATGATTGTTTAAGAGAAATTCTAACAAACCACTTAATGTATGGTCCCTCGGGAAACTAGTTAGTTTTGTTTTCCCTCGAGTCGTGATGTTTCCCGAGACGAAGTCGAGAGAAACATCAGGACTCTCGGGGAAACAAAACAAACTGTTTCCCTCGGGGCCATACATCAAGTAACATTAACACAAGACTGCACGTGCAAAATAAAGTCCGGTACGTTTCTTTTGTCGAATTACTCTTCAACAATTAAATTTTTTCACTGGTTATGTTATCCACGGCGTCGTCGTTGTGTTTATCTAAGCTCCCTACTGAGGTTGCTTTATTGGTATGAACTAAAACAATTATTCTCTTCAATCTCGGTGAATAGTGGCCTTAGGAATATTTACCTTCCTGCTTCGCAGCTCCGTAAATATTCTGCCACTATTCACCTCGATTTCTGAGAATAATTGTTAATTGTCTTCTCGTTTGATAAGTCACCTTAAATTCTAGTGTTTCAATTTCCCACCGACGTAGCAATAGTTGCTTTACAAACTATTGTCTTTATTCTTATCTCAGGCAAGATTTTATAGACCTTATTCGCTTGTACATTTTGTTTTCCCAAAACAGATCATGTGATGATACTCAGGAGATTTGGTCCTCTGTCTTGTTCATTAAGAAGAGTGCAGGCAGACATATTCATGCTTGCATGCACTCTTTTTAATGAACAAGACAAAGGATTAAATCTCCTGAGTATCATCTCATCATGATCTGTATTTTGGGAAAACAAAATGTACAAGCGAATAAGGTCTATTGGCTCCCTCTCCAGGTCACTGACCAGGTACCAGCACAGATAACGTAGAACATTGTTTCACCAGTATGTGTGAATTATTCATTAACATCTTTTTTATTTTCTGGCCTTGTTTTACGTCATCTGTGCTGGTACCAGGAGAAGGACACATTTAATCTTCATTTTCCTACAGGTGGAAAAAGATCACATCTTATCCCGGGTGCTGAGTTTACCAGAACACAAGTCGCCTGTGGTCAGTGTGGACTGGAGTTCCTCAGTGAGCTGCTATACCTGTTTGACTGGTTCAGCTGATGGTTCAATTCAAGTCACTTCGTTACTAAAGCCCTAATTGAACGTCTTAGAACCTCCTGTCCTTCCGTTCAGCGGCTTTGTGTACTTTGCCCATGTTTGGACAAGTGCAACAAGCTCATTATGAACCTCATTCCCAGGGTCTTCTCGGTATTTCTTTTTCAAAATGGCGACAACACTGAGAAGACCATGTGAACGAGGTTAAATTAAGATTAAATAATCAACAAAAAATACTTATATTTCCAGTTCGTTAAAAAATTTTGAATTAAAGTATAAGTTAAGATAACGCTATTGCTATGAATATCGATCAAACTTAAGTCACATTTTCCGTAATACTTAAGATATTAATTTTTTAAAATGGGCTTGTAAAAGTGCCGTTCACGGAATGAAAAACCTCTAGATTTTTCTTGAGACGTTTTCTTGTCTTTCTGTACTTTGCTTCAGGTTCAGTTCTTCTCTGTTGTCGTATTTTTCCTATTGCCATGGCAGCTATTCTGTCGATCTCATACAGAGAATAAATCGTGAGTGACTTTTATAGTCATCGGAAATTTTCCCTTCGTTGCGTTATACTTTTCATGAGCTTGTCATGCTCTTGATAATAAATTCCTTACACTGTCACCCCTCACCAACGTGCGAGCAAGTTTTTAAAGATTCGCGTTTGTAGAATTGAAATCCAAAGAGACAATAATTATGATATGAAACATGCATTTTGTAAACATAAATATAATCTTAATGAAAATGTAGTTTAACCTTCGTAAGAGCTGCATTATTGTATAAGTCGTACTTGAAGATAGAGAAATTATCTCCTATACTTTATGGGCTAACCGGGAGCCTATGTTTTTGGCTTCTGACTGACACAATTCATGGTTTTAGATTACACATAGAACGTCTTCTCCTTTAGTTTGAGGACGTAATCTCAATTAAAGTTGCTGAACAGTTCGACAAAGACCGATCTGGTCTTGCTTAGCGATAGTAGATTTGTCACAAACTCTACAACTACCACTACTATACTACTCTAGGACCTCGCGGGTGAGGTGAGTTTGATTTCCATCCAATCAAATGTCGGACAGAAGTCGGTCGCATTATGACTGTTCCTGAAAACATCGGAGAGGCGACAACAAAGGCCCAAGGGGTCTCCCTGTGACGAGTAAAATCGTCTGGTGTTAGCCAGAGTAAAATATATTAAGTCATTCTTATGGTGTAAAAAGTTAATTAAAGGTTGGTAGACATCTAAACCGCCTGCGGTTTATTTATTCATCCAGGGAGGTGTCGCCTTTGCCAGCGTCTCGCCACGTTTCTTCCCTTTTCCCTTTTTTTCCCTTTTTTTTCCCTTATTCTCTTTCTTTTCACGTTTCATCAGGTTACCATTTCCATCTTCTCCGCAGATATTTACAGCAGTGATCAAAGATTTACCTCATTTTGAAGGGTACAAAATAGGCTAGAAGGCAATAATTATAATATTTTCCAAGAAGTTTAGCATTTTGCCTAATTTACATTTCTTTCAAATCTGCTTCAAAAATAGCAAATACAGAATTTAGTACAATTTAATTTCTATTAGCCATTTTTACAAAACAAAAAGTCGATAAAAGTTTGTTTTTTCAAAATTTCTGGGGAGTTATATCTATATGGGAATGTCCATCAGAATATGATGTCAATTGATAGGAAAAACCCTCCTCCTTACTAACGTCTCCTCACTCTCTCAAATCAGAATTTAAAAATTCGTTATGCATCTGTCACAAAAGTATACAAGCTAAAATTCACCAGGTGACTGGGTGCGTTCATTTACTTCCTGTGTGCCAAATTTGGAAGCAATAGGAAGTAACGTAATATTTTGGTGAGTTTTCTAAATCATGGGCCTTACAAGACCCCATGATCGTGAGTTCGTCGGAAATTAATTAATAGCTGCTGGGCTTAAATGAATGTTGTATAGTGGCCTTTCTTTCTTTCTTACTTTGGCTTTGTGCGCGCTTGAGCTATAGGTATTCTTCCTTTATCCATCTCCATTGAAACAATAAGTGTTGAGTATATTTTTGTCTGATTTCATAAGAGCCACGAGTTTCATGCAAGGTTCACCGCCCCTTTTTGTTCTTCATCCGGTTTGCTAATTGACCAATCAGAGTGACAAGTTCCCATCACAATAAGTAACCGAGCCTTGAAAGACAGTGTAGCAGTTTTTGGAGTACGCGGATCACTGAAAATTAATGTTTGCATCAGCTAAAATTTCTGCAAACTAACAAATGCCTAAATGGCAGATAACTGTGCATGGAAGTCAGGGATAAATCTGGTCCCAAAAGATCAGATTCAGCCGCTAATTTCTTCGCTTCTGGCAGCCGAAAAGAAGCGCTGGTTGTCAAACATTTCTCCAGTCAGCTCGTCGGAACACGATTTTGGAGAAAGCGAAAGCCGTAACTCGTTCCCGTTTGACTTTGGCTCTGCCCTTTTGAGGTTGTATTGCGTTAAGTTTATTTTATACGTATTTCGGTTATTCTGTGTCATTTGCGTAGGTGTAAATATACGAAGTGTATCCGTGTCCGACAGTCGGCTGAGGTTACAAGGAAACTCCGTGTGCGACAGTCGATAAATTTCTGTATAATACAGAAATATGCGGTTTCTATACGTCTTTTTCGTGGTCAGGGCTAACTTGAGTTGTTCGTGATTGCTTTTACTAAAAAAAAAACGAAGGTTTTATTATAGGTTTTACACCTTTTAACCGGATGTCGCCTGGGGCTTTTTTGTTATGGAACTTTTTTCGTTGTGACCTCTCCTTTGTTTACAAACTCAGCTTTTAGAAAATTGCATTTTTGTGTCCATACCAAACTCGTTTTGAGAAAGGTTTTGCTTTTTCCTTTGGCTATTTAGGAGAAAAAAATAATTCGTGAGTACATGTACAGTACTGTGCAAATAACAATTCGGTAAGATTTCCGCACAGGTCCCTACTTCATTATGCATTCTGTAACTGTACTATTTCGTTCTTCGAACACAAGAAATATTTGCACGTGCAGTACACCAGACAAGACAGCTTCAGCATGCACAATGAAGTAGGGACCTGTGGAGAAATCATTCCAACAATTCTGGTGCAAATTAAGTTAAATATTGTGGTTTAGGGTGCGTTTTTTTTGGTTTGATCCGGATTTCGATTTGTGATCCGAGATCACACGGATCATTGTGCATCAGAGGGACCGATGAATCCTTGTCCAGAGTGGATTCATTGGTTCCTTTGATGTGCCATGTCGGTGTGATCTCGGATCACAAATCTAAATCTGGATCATACCAACGCACCCTTGAAGAAATAGTTGACGTGCAGCTTGCAACCATCGAGTTATGGACACACACGGGAAGTTCCTAAGCACAAAAGAAGCATAAGAAATGCTTTTCGGGTGCTTTAATATAGCAAACCTCCGAAGTGTGTCCTTAACTTGATGGTTGCGCAGCTGCTGCGTGTACCATTTCTTTTATAACATAAGCAGTGTTGCATCCAGAGCGCGTCATTGCATCCTGGGACGCGATATTTTGCTTTTGGACCCCCTAAAATATTAAGAAGGGGTCCCTGTGGACGCACAAATATCATACTTGAAATATATGCACATTTCTTCCACTTGTATCGACACAAAGAAAAAGAATCCGCTTGCCATATGCGGAACAACGAACTTCCGAAATAACACTGGAGCGTCACGCCTTCCGATGCACAATTGCTACCAGTGACGGATTCTTGCGTTCATTCGCTCCACATTTTTTGAGTTCTGACTTCTCATAACAAAAGCTTTTTAGTTTGAGAAAGCCGTAGCATCACGCGGAGGTGAATGAAGAAACATTTACTCGGCCCAGTAATCGCAGTTTTCAAAATGGCGGACACTGACAATGCAATTTTTCACTCGTCTTCATCATCAAATTAAGAGCTGATTGAAATCAATATTTATGCTAGGACCCCCAAAATTCTAGTCTGGACCCCCAAATATTTGTCCATTAAGGGGTCCAGAGGACCCCTACCCAATAAAACCTGGATACAACACTGCATAAGGCTTCCCATATTTAGAAACTGCTTCACCCAGTCTTTTATCTTGTTGGTACTGACCTCCATCTGTAAAAATCCTTGCATTTTCACCAACAATGCAACTGCCATTTTTTGATCAAAGTGGGTATTTCCCATTAAGTACATCATGCTGCTGAAGCCAGTTTGATTGGTTCATTTGGATTCCCTTGATTTTCCAAATATGTTGCTTGGTAGATTGAATGTGGATGAGCTGTGTGTAGTTAGGTTTCAAGTCTTAAGGCTTTGTGGTATAATATATCATTGGATGCTTTCTGGTACAATGTTAAACAAGTAAGGATTTATCTTTCATTCACCCATGCAAAAGTGAATAAATGGTTTGTAGAAAATGTTTCTTTTTTTTACAGACATGGCAAGACTGTCACAAAAATTCACAGATATTTCCAATCTCTTGAGTAAGTCAGTTTGATTCTTTGTGCTGATCAGGAATTCCAAAAGTTTTGACCTCTTTGAAAGTAATAAACTACTCCCTAAAACCAGTGTAAAGTTTTGCCTTCCTGATGAATTCCAAAACAGCCTTACTGAAAAAAGAGACTGTTGTAACAAGTGCACACTCGGTAGGTTCTTAGAATTGTATGGCATTAAACAATCAGGAAATACTCTTTGGACTTTAATTTCCCAACTAGTAATCTGGAGCTTGGTGAATTTATGAAAAAATGTAAGGTTGTAGGTTTTACCCCTATTGGGAGAGCTCAGATTTCCTTTTTTGAGTTTGCCTTCATGTATGTCATGAAAGTGTACATTGTGCATCTGTCATAAATCCACTTTAAGCTCAATATACTGTATACCATCTTCATTCATCCTTCACAACCCATTCACAGACATTAAAATCCTAGCAGTATGCATGATGATGATTGTTTGCCCCATGAACTTATGACAGTCACTGTTTATTTTTTATTTTTTTTTGTCCTATTTTACTAGGCCAGGACATTACCGTCTCATGGTCACAGCTCAAAAGGTAAAACCTGACATGCTGCAAAATCTCATGAGGGTGGTAAGCAAACCTTGTGATTTTAAAGGTGATTCTTAACTGAACAGATTTAAAAAATTTAATCTTTTGTGTGGCCTTATCTTGTATGTGGCCTTACCGTGCATCAGGGCATCACGGAAAGCCGTTAAAACCTAGAACAGAAGTTTATCTTCCAACTTGGTTCTCTTAATCCCCACGGTATCAACGAACGTTTCTCATTCGTTTAATCATTCATCTAATTTATCCACTTCCATTCACACACTGCTATGGTTCCACCAATAGCATGGCTCCAAACTTCTCTATATAAATTGTATGTAACCCACAATCCTCTCATTTGCTCAGACGAAGGGCTCACGCTCGAAACGTCAGCACCTCCCTTTTACCTTATGGTGGTATAACTTACTTAATCAATTTGTTTGATGTACCCAATTTCTTAAAAATATTTTAGTTTGGCTCACCAAGTTTGGCACCTGAGGGGAAGGAACTAATACTCCAAGATCATTTAAATGGTATAATTGTTTGTTTTTCCTTAGAGGTGATCATTAGATCTTCACAAACAGACTCAGATCAGTTCCAATGAGTTAGTTTCTAAAGAACTGGTGCTACTTCAGTGGGAGAAAAACACACAAAAAAAATTAATGATTTGTCAAGTTTGTTGGTTCTCTACTATGCTCCAAGAGGTTTTTCTCCAGGTACTCCAGTTTTTCCCCTCTCCAGAAAAACCGACATTTGATTTGATTGATTTAGTTTAATATGATTGGCTTTGCTTTCATTTGTGCTTTACAGTGGCCCAATTAGTATACGTCAGTGCTAGATACAGTTAACACTCAAATAAAGGTCATTATTATTATTTATCATATGTATACAATACATGTAGTACGTGCACTCTTATTGGCTGCTGATTGCTCATTTTTTTTAAGTACAGAAAAGAGTTGTCTCATTTTCAAAGAAACTGTTTCTTCTGTTACTTCTGGTTTTGATCGCATGGTCAGGTGTGTTTTGGTTCAGTGAACATGACCCTGAATGACCTCTTGCATGCACAAGCAGATATTGAAAAACCCTTCCGGTTTATTTTTGTCCAGTGCTAAAAAGGCCATATAATAAATAACTAGTCTTATTAACCTTGTCCATTTAGTCATTACAAGAAAATCTCAGACCTCGGCCTTGACGTCAAGGCCGAGGTCCGAGATTTCCCTGTAATGACCTCACTCTTGGTTAATATTAAAGTGTTATTCAAACAAGATGATTAAGGAAGATTTACCACTGACTAAGATAAAGGAGAGGGGACATTTCAAGCATTCACCCTCCGGTGCATCATGAACATACAATTATTTATTTATTTATCATTAGCTGTTTGTTTATTAAAATTGTCGTAGAGCTGCAATTACAATAGCTACAACATACAAGAGTTTGTAGCAATTTCTGTTTGTAATAATTTCTGTTTGTAATAAGGATAATAATAATGATGGGAGCATCCTCTAAAGTTAAATATTTATTATTACAATATTATTATTGTTATTTTTAATGATTAATTTATTAATTTTACAAAGCTTAAAATGATTTTTACTGATTAATAACTTAAAGCTTCAGTTCTCAGAAAAACCAAGTGTGCTGAGACTCTGCAGTGAATACATCAATACAGTAATGATTTTGTTATTTTTGTGTTAGGTTAATAGTGGGGATGGTAACTCTCAACGTTTTACGTCCAGTTTAGGTAAGTTAGTAAATAGTATCTACTGAACAATTATTGTCAGTAATCAAGATAAATATTCCTAAAGCCACTATTCACCAAGATTGAAGAGAATAATAGCTGTTAGTATATACCAATGAAGCAACCTAAGTAGGGAGCTTAAGCAAACACGATGCTGATGCCAAGGATAACACAACTGGTCAGCGAAAAAAGTTAATCGTTGATGAGTAATTTGTACGACCAAGGAGGCTTTCCAGACTTTATTTTCCATCCACAGTTTCATTTTGTTGTTCATTAATGTGGTATTGCTTGGTCTTACCCTGGTCACCGTTTCATTGTGTTCATGTTTTGCTTGATTTCGCTAGTGGCAACTCTCATAGACAGCTCTAAAGCGAGAATCAACGACCGCCATTATCATTTTGCTTGGATGCCATTTTGTTTATTATAATCTTGACCAGCAATGCCACTTCCCCCCCCCCCCCCTTTACTGTGCTGTGTACTCTCTTACATTCTCCTGCAATGTAAAATCTTTTTGACAACCCTACCTGACTTGTTGGTGTTTTAACTGACTCTGTATGTACCTTTCCTGACAACTTGTTATAACTGTAACAGTAATTGTTACAACAAAATGTTTAGTTGCTCCTTGTGGTAAGCAAGAAAATTAAAAATTGGCTGCATTTTTCATTTGTTTAGAATCTGTACCAGGATCATCAAGGCAGTCAAGTGGAACTCAGCTTACAGACAAGGTGGGGTTTATACTGTTTTTGTTGTTGATTTTAAGGGGAGCAGGGTTGATGCAGTGATGAGAGCCATTGTGGCCCCAGTTCGATTCCCGACCCTGGCGTCATATGGGGGCCAAGTTTGTTGGGTCTCTACTCTGCAACATATGATTTGATTTGATTTAATATGACTTGATTTGATTTCATTTGTGCATTACAGTGTCCCCAATTTATACATTGGTGCTAGATACAGTTGACACTCAAATAAAGTTCTGAGTCATCATTATTATTATTATTATTATTATTATTATGATTATGTTAAAACAAAATTTTAACTTCCTTTAGTTGATATTTTAGATTTAGATAGCAAAGCATTTGTTTCTTTTTCTGTTCACTATAAATAATTATTTCAAATAACAAAACTCAAAAAACTTCATATTATTTTGGAAGGTGCAAGCATTATGAGATTACCTCACTTGAACTAGTTGATAATTTTTGTGGTTTTCAAATTGACTTCAATCCTCCAATTCACTTCAAAGTCTTCAGTTTTGGGCTTTTTGTGTGTCAATGTTAGTGAATTTACATTCACTGATGAAGAATTCTCGAGACTTTTCTTTGAATACTTTACCAATTCCATGGTTTCAAAAACCTTTTTCCCCAAAGTTGAATTTGAGCTTCTACTAACAGAGAAAATTCACAGTGTGATGAGTGTTAAACTTGATGACATTGAAGGTACTAAATGCACAATGCATTCCCTTGGTTTGCAGTTGCAGGATGCTGCATTTGAGTTGTACAAGAATGCAGTGCTTTGTGCTCAGTACCCTAAGCTGAGTGACCCACTGACCCCCACTCCTGACTCACCATATTCACCCTCACCCTCCTCACCTAAGCTCACCACATCATTACAGCATAGGAGGTTTTCTTATTCTACTGCTGGCACTGCAAGGTAAACCCGCACAGCTGTGTTACTAATATAATTACTGCAAATTCCCAATTAAGCTCTCCTTTTTAAAGGAAAAAAATTATGAAGCCCTTCTCCTCCCATCCCCTTCTCTCCCCTCCCCTCCCTTTCCCTCCCCTCCCCTCCCTTCCCCTCCCTTCCCCTCCCTTCTCCTCCCTTTCCCTCCCTTCCCTCCCTTTCCCTCCCTTTCCTCCCTTCCCACCCCTCCCATCCCCTTCCCTCTCTTCCCATCCCTTTCCCCTCCCTTCCCATCTCCTTCCCTCCCTTCCCATCCCTTTCCCCTCCCTTCCCATCCCTTTCCCCTTCCCTCCCATCCCCTCCCTTCCCTCCCTTCCCTCCCTTCCCTCCCCTCCCATCCCCTCCCTTCCCTCCCCTCCAATCCCCTCCCTTCCCCTCCCTTCCCTCCCCTCCCATCCCCTCCCTTTCCTCCCTTCCCTCCCATCCCCTCCCTTCCCTCCCCTCCCATCCCCTCCCTTCCCTCCCCTCCCATCCCCTCCCTTCCCTCCCTTCCCTCCCATCCCCTCCCTTGCCTCCCACCCCCTTCCTTCCCTTCCTTACCCTCCCTTCCCTCCCATTGCCTCCCCTCCCTTCCCTTCCCTCCCATCCCCTCCCTTCCCTCCCCTCCCATCCCCTCCCTTCCCTTCCTTCCCCTCCCTTCCCTCCCATTGCCTCCCCTCCCTTCCCTTCCCTCCCATCCCCTCCCTTCCCTCCCCTCCCCTCCCTTCCTCTCCCCTTCCTTACCAGCCCCCTCCCTTCCCTCCCTTCCCTCCCATCCCCTCCCTTCCCTCCCATCCCCTCCCTTCCCTTCCTTCCCCTCCCTTCCCTCCCATTGCCTCCCCTCCCTTCCCTTCCTTCCCCTCCCTTCCCTCCCCTCCCCTCCCTTCCCTTCCCTCCCATCCCCTCCCTTCCCTCCCCTCCCCTCCCTTCCTCTCCCCTCCCTTCCCAGCCCCTTCCCTCCCTTCCCATCCCCTTCCCTCCTTTCACATCCCTTACCCTTCCCCTCCCCCTCCCTTTCCATGGTAACTCAACTTGAGAGAAATTTTAGCCAGTCAATAGTGCATATTTAACAATTATTTGCGAAGTGATCCTCGGTGAATATTCACGGAGACGAAGTTGAGATGATTATTCACCGATAATCACTGAGCCTGAGACGAATAATTGTTTTAGTATTAATACACAGGTGATTATATCAAAAAAGAAAAGAAAAGCATTTTACAACACGAAAAAATTTTATTTTGTCAAAAGCGTGCGAACGACTGGCAGCCATTTTGTTCATCGAGGTGATTATCGGCTGATAATCCGAGATAGCAAACCAATCAGAGCGCGCGATTTTGTATAATCACCCAAGTATTTATACTAAAATCTGACAGTGTTTAGTGCGTTAGTTGTCGGTGCTTTCAGTTAAGTTATCATATTGTAATTCATCCTGGTGGCATACAACTCACTGCATTTTGGCTAAATTAATAACCCCCCCTCTCTATGAAGCCCTTTATCTCCAATAAGCCCCCATACCCCCTCTCAAATGTACCTGAAATAAATACCCCCCCCCCCCCCCGAGGACTTAAAGGGTTTTTTATGGTATTATAGTGTAATTACAAATAATTACATTACGTAAAGAAATGACCAAACAACCTTGTCCAAGCAAGGATTTATTAGATGGCCATTTTTTGTTACGTGTAGGTTCACGGGACAAAACAGGAAATCCTAAGCCCAATCAGAACCTGGAATTAATATTTCTTTCTGTGTTGCCTGTAGCTTTGCTGGCAGTGATGTTAAATCCAGAGCCTACAGTCAGCAGTTCTCGTCATCTTCTGATGCTGGTTGTGTGTCACCTGAGGTCTCTGTAGCAATCTCTGCGGAAGACTTACGAGAGCTTGTGAGGAATGCTTTCCAGCTCAGCAAAAAGGCTCACCTTAACTATGAAAAAGTAGTCCAAGGGAGATTGCCAAAAGATCCTGCTAAGGTATAGAAGTTTTTTTTAATGATCATATATTGAGAACAAAATACATGTAAGCTAAAAAAAGAACTTAAAGTTATGATACAGTAATTTTTTTTTTTTACTTACATGTAGTCTATTTTAGAAAACAGTCCTAAGAAAATATGCGTGCTGATTGGTTAGAATTCATGTTTCTATAACTCAATAGAAACACAGAACTAGCACAAGCTGTTGACGTAATGATGACGTGCGAAAGAGAATTAACACTCATGAAAGTTTGGGAGAACTCGAAAAAGCTGTGGAAACACTTGCCTGCGGCTCGTGTTCCCACAGTATTTCTCATTCTCCCAAACTTTCATTCATGTTTCTATTAGACAATTAGATTATGAGATCGAGATCTCTATCGCGTGATAGTTGACAAGGGCGCAGCCCCAGTCAACTATCACGCAGAGAAATCGAGAGCGAATAATCTAATTGTTTTAGTATAAATCTACTAGTCTTTCAAAACTTTGTCTTTTCTGGAACAGCCTCGACCAGTAAACTGTCTAAATCTTCTTCACGGACACTTCGAAAATGTGAAGAAGCGGCGGCCATTACGCTACTCACTATCTATCACAGAATAGATAGTGAGTAGCGTAGCCAATCAGAGTGCAGCATTTGTGATAGAACACTAGTAGATTTATACTAAAACTCAATAGAAACACGGTACAGGTTTTCTATTTCTTAAATAAACTTACTTTGACAAAGTAATGGACTTGATCATCCTCTATCACAGACACAGAGACAGATGCATAATGAGAACTGACACCAGCCATTTTTATCCTTCAACCAAAACTCACTTACCCAAGCATTTCCTTAATACAGCAATACAGCTTCACCTCAGTTCAAGTGTGTCATTGCAAAATGGGCGAAACTGCTGGATTGTGTGTATCGAGTTGCGAGTTCAGTTTATTCCTTTGGGTATTCAGGTCGAGCTGTGTTAGAAGACTACCGAAATAGGATGAGGAAAGTTCAGCTTTACTCTGTTTTAAAAAGTTGGGATCTTAGTCTGGAAGCTGTTTTTGCAAATTGAAAAGATTAGAACTTACAATAATTGCAATTAGTGGCACCACGTTTTGAAGGCATCCTTTTCTTGTTAAGTGTGAATGGACTCAACATTAATCACTGCAGAGTTTTCTTGTGTCAATGCTATTTTTTTGTAAAACATGTTTAACATTGATTCACATCAGTTTGAGAGCTTTAGAAAGAGACTTGAAGTGACTAGTTTTATGCTGAAAAAGATGTTATGTGCATGGTCTTTCATTTTGGTGTTTCAGGGCAATAGTACATGCCATGTTTTTATTCAGCAAGAGAAAAAATTTTGGGAAGTTGGCAATATTAAATTCTGGCAAAGACAAATACCCATTAAAATGTAGGGACTACACATCCTTTTTGTGTCATAGCTATGAAATAGATAATGAGCGTAACATTCAGGACTCCATAATTTCCTCAAAGGAAAAACATGACTATGGTTTGATTGATTTACAGTTTAAAAAAACTTATAGGTAGGATGTTAATGTTAATTTCTTGATAATTAGTGATGTTCATTTCCTTGGCTTTCACGGTAAGGTGTCACTAATCAGATAACAAAGGGGATTAAAAAATCACCCAGTTGGTAAATTGTGAACAAAGGAAAAATCATCTGTCCTACTTATCCTAGATCCTAGGATCCTAGAGATGTCTTTGACAGGAAGTAGTGATGAATTCTTAACAATAGACTAAATATATGAATTTCAAGTGCCCCAGAATTTGGCGTACACACTTAAATCGATGTGAAGTTGTCAGGTAGAAGCCCTGGCTGGCACTATTTACCTCGTAGCAGATGAAAGTGTTGAACTGATATCTGGAGATGGTAAGCCATTCAGAATCCAAAGTTGCTGAGTGGAATACACTATACCATTAGTGCATTTATTACACCCATTTTGAAATCACAGGTGATCCCTGCAATTTGATTGGCTCATAGCAGTGTGATTTATTCATAAATTGCACCATTTTTTGCTCTAAATCGCATCATTTTTAAAAAGTTACTTTTCTTCAAAAACCGGGCTTCCTGCAGTGGAAAAATAAATAAGTAATATTGACAAAAAACTGTGATTTCAAAATGAGTGTAATAAAGTGGTAATTGAACTTTGTGTTGTGCAATTTTGGTCTGAAATCATACTTGTGATTTCATATCGAACGAGCGCATAGCGCTCGTTCGATATTTGAAATCACGTGTATGATTTCAGACCAAATTGCACTCCACTTAGTTCAATTACCATTATTTACATGTCTTTGCTCCCTCAAATGCTTGGTTTTATTTGTTTCTAATTCTGCCAGCTTTTGGTTGAAGAACTTCAGAGGCAGCAGTTGGTTCTGGATCGAAATTACCATCCATATTACAGAGTGCAGGCATTCATGGATGGAAATGCATATGACACATGGGTGTCGTCAGAAAAAGGAAAAATCCAGAGCCTTATCAAAAGCTTTTGGTTAAATCCTATACCTCCTTTGCCTGAGTTGCCATTAAACATGTCTATTAAGCATGAAGAATACCTGGACCTGATGGGCAGACTGATATTGTAAGTTGTTTATACATATGTTAAATAGTTGACATAACATTTTATAGTGTGCATGTTCCTTTGGTATGATCCACATCTGGATTTATGATCTGATATCACTGGGATTATGATGCATCAAAGGAGCTGTTAAGTCCACCCTAGACAAGAATTTGTTTGCTCCTTTGATGTGCCATGATCTGGGCAATCTTGGATCGCAAATCCAGATCTGGATTATATTAAAGCAAAACACCCTTAGAGTGCAATAATTTTATACACTACAAAGTAGTTTAAGTACATGTATGAGACCTTGCTATTGTATTCTCAGTGGTTTCATGTACTGTACCATGCCAAGCAATGTTTCAATTTATGAATTCATAGTTCATGTAAACCAGAGCTACATGTGAGGTCTTATTATGAGAACTTTGGAATTTTCACTCTCAAACTTTCTCCAGTGCTTATTGCAGTCTATAGCCTGGTTCACACTTGTGAGATAAACACAAGCGTAAGAGCAAACATAAGCTCAATAGAACACTAGTGTGCACCAAGGTGAAATAAGCACAAGCATATGCATCAGAAAAAAAAAACAAACATTTCTATTTTTCTTGTGCTTGTGTTATGATTCTTTCACAAGTGGGAACTGGCAACAAATAATCACAAGGATTACGACAAGAATTCAACCATAACACTGCGCACACATAAAGTCACTTGTGTGAACATCCTTGTGCTTTTCTCACAAGTATGAACCAGGCTTATGTGAAAACAAAGTATACCATTTTCTATTATTTCTTTCATAAAATCAAGGCAAGAAGCTTTGTTGATGCCAAGATGTTGGTTTTGAGATCACACTGTAGCCTTGTTAACATGGCCTGAAGGATTGATATGGCTAAGATTTGCATAACTGTCTCATACAGTACCATTACATGGAATTGTATTATAAAAGGGAGATTGGGTGGAATAGCAAAGAATATTTTATAGAATACTTTTCCTGCATACTGTAGTTATTGACTGTATTTTTAATGGCATTTTAAATGTTGTTTCTTGGTATGGGTTCTGAGCGGGTTGACTGCCTAGTTGATGATTTTCCCACCAGACTCGAAAGCGAGACCAAAACTCCACACCCTGTGCATGGTGGTGCCACCCCATCATCTCCCTTGTCATCCAAAGCATGGAGGCTTCTGAAGGAGTTCAGACTAAGATACGGAGTCGGAGAAGTCTTCTGTAAGCTTTCCTATCTCAAGTACCTGGTCGAGTGAGTGTTAAACTTAAACATTGTGCCTTATATAGCTTGCAGGTAATGAGGAACATGATCAACCATATACCACCTGTTTTGCCTCATCTTTAAGTCAGGAGGACAACAGGGAGATCTGATCCAGAGTATTTTAAGCTATAAGCTGTGATGCTGTGTCAAATTCTCCCTTTATTTCAAAAGTCACTACAAGGTGATTTTTGGGGAGGAATAGACAGTAGCAGTTGTTGAGAGCACAAATGGTTCCCGTGAGTGAAAAAAAAAGATGTAAAATTTTGCATTCAGTCAATCAGTTGCAATCAACATGTCAACGTGATGTTGCTATGGCAGCAGGTAGGCCAGAAGCACAAGGCCCAATAATCTTTGTTTATGTAAACAACTTGATTAGTTTGGTGTTATTGTTTAGTTTATGTATTATATATATACCTGTACTGCCCTCATGTTTGCTTGAAAAAAATATAGGGGGATATATTTGTAACATTAACATATTTGCTTGGACAATTTATTTTGGTCAACACAGGTATTATGTACTTTTCCTTTAACAGGTATTAGTAAAAATCTACTTGTAGACTAATGCAAATGCTGCAGTCTGATTGGCTGAGCTACTGCAGACTATCAGTCGTTAGACAGCACTTGGTTGAAGATCGTTTTCAAAATGGCAACGTATGGGCACTCTTAGCAAAGATTCACAGGAAGATTGAGTATTTTGGTGGTTTTTTTTTTTCACCGACACATGATTTGTTTATTATGATTTTTACTAAAACAATTAGATTATTCGCTCTTGATTTCTATGAGGTCATAGTTGATTTGGCCTTCTGCCTCATCATCTATCACCCTTTAGTATAAATCTGCTAGCGTTCTATCACAAGTGCCGCGCTCTGATTGGCTACGCTACCCACTATCTATTCTGTGATAGATAGTGAGTAGCGTAGCAGTGTGCCCTTGCTAACAAAATGGCGGCTGCTTCTTCACGTTTTCGAAGTGTCCGTGAAGAAGATTTAGACAGTTAACTGGTCGAGACTGTTCCAGAAAAGACAAATTTTTGAACGACTAGTAGATTTATACTAAAACAATTAGATTGTGAGCTCGAGATTTCTATCGTGTGATAGTTGACTCGGGCTGCGTCCTCATCAACTATCACGCAATATAAATCTCGAGCTCATAATCTAATTGGTAATTATGTACTGCTCATCATGTGACTCATTGTATGCAGTAACTAGTGTTCCGTTCTCTTTCAGACGTTTTGAGAATGCTTTGTGGTACCTTGAACATGTCATGGCTAATTTACAAGAGCTGATAGATCTGGTTTTTAAGTGCGCGGAAATATTTGTCAAAAGTCAGGTATTTTCTGTTAGTTGATACTATCCCCACCACTGCTTAATTATACTGCAGTAGAACTGCTAACATTTCTACAATACCACTGTGTAGTAATTATATATAGTGGTGGCTTTGGCATCAGGCCAGTTAGAAGCACTGCAGGTAACATAGATGGGGAGCAGGGTTGGCGCAGTGGTGAGAGCGCTCTCCTTCCACCAATGTGGCCCGGGTTCGATTCCCGGCTCCGGCGTCATATGTGGGCTGAGTTTGTTGGTTCTCTACTCTGCTCCGAGAGGTTTTTCGCCGGGTACTCCGGTTTTCCCCTCTTCACAAAAACCAACATTTGATTTGATTTGATTTAATTTAATTAAATACATATGATTTAACTTGATTTGATTTGTGCTTTACAGTGTCCCCAATTAGTACGTCAGTGCTAGATACAGTTGACACTTAAATAAAGTTTATTATTATTATTATTGTTATTATTATTATTAAACAGTGTAGTCCTAAGCTACATAACCCTTTAAGCCCCAATAGCAATATTCAATTTCTCCTAACTGTTCTCATACATTTGTTTTGCTACTAGTGAGGAGAATGTCTTTGAATATCAATACAACTTTTTTTGGGTGTCATTTTTTATTGTCATAACCTGAATGGTTGCTGAACAGTGAATATTGTAATGCAAAATTGGATGATGGTCACTACTGGGACTTAAAGGGTCAAGCTTTGGGAAGGAATCCATTTACATGGGCTATATAGGTACATTGTAGATGTCGCTGTGAATGGTATGGTTTAAGAGCAGTCTAGGCTGGGATCAGGTAAAAAAATCACGGAGTTTGGGACCAGAATGAGGTATCAGGAAACTGATTTATTGGCAGGCGATTTTAGGCTGCACTAGAGAGAGCGGTGGTTTCCACTCAAAAACGGTTTAGTCTAGTATGACGGGTGGTGACAATGTGGTACCGGTGGTGACGGTATGTCTGAGCAATACCAGATCTTAACTAAAGTGGTCCCGGAAATTTGGATCATCCTCCCGAATTTTTGGGATGAATTTCCTTCGATGTCCCGATTTTTTTTTGTAATGGCCCGGAATTATTGCAGGTTTCCCGGAAAATTTCAAAGTTTTCCGGTGCCCGGAAAAATCTCCAGATTCCCGAAACAGCGTTTGTACGTTAGAGATAATTGTCACTTCCCGTTAGTATGGGTTGGCACAATTGTCTTGAACTAGCTCTGGTATAGATGTTGTGGTTCAATTTTATCCTTGGTTTAAATTTTATTTTCCTTTGTTTACTTTACCGTACCAAAAGACAAAGGAAAATATAATTTAAACCAAGGAAAAAAATTGAACCACAACATGGACACATGATTCCAGGGTCCCAGTGGCACATCCCCCCCCCCCCCCCACCAAAAAAAAAAAATTCCCTAGGTACCCCTCTTCCCACCCTTTTCTCTTTTTACTGAAAACGCTAACGTGATTACCGGCCATAAAATGCAGACGGTTTCCGTCGTTTTTTCAACGTTACATTGTTAGGGATATATCGCTGACTGAGATATATCGCTGGCTCGTTACTTTTGCTCGCTGACTCATTGAAATCTTATCCGCTATTTTGAAAAGCGCGAGACATGGAGGACAGTCAAGAGAAAGATTATAGCTTTTTGTTCCCCACCCGTTACGGTGCACTAGTTTATGAGCGAAAATTCAAGAGTGAATATTTGGAGAGACAAATTTACGAGCGATCACGAGTGAACCTTCAATCGTGAAACGTATCGAGAATAAGAGCGACTTATCAAAGCTATCTACATTGAGTAAACCTTCCATCGTGAGAGGTGCGAGAGGTTAACTATATCTATGCAATCCCGTGTCCCACTGGGCCCCGGTAAGTTCCACGTAGTGGTTCTCGTTGAGGAGCAACTTAAGAATACCCCGCCACTTCATTTACATGTGTTGGTTTCTTTTAAAGAACGAGGCATATTACTATGGACTCTATTGTTATTCATCAATATGTTAATGAAGTGGCGGGGTATTCTAAAGTTTAGCCCTCGTTGATCCAAAGTTTGTTTTTCTTTCAAGTTCACCACCCTTTTGTCTGTGCTGTCGGTTCTCCTTTTGCACACGAAGTACTCTTTAACGCGCGTAAGAAGACTGTTCCCAGAGAACTCTCCAGAAGGAGGCGTGGTTGCTTTAGTCTCTCTGTTTGAGTTGACACTCGACGCGTCTATGATGCTGCGGTCAGAGTTTCCAGCGGTGTTCTCTAGACTTCATGAAGCGCAGGAGTTTGCCCTCAGTTTGCCGGAAGGAGAACGTACGGATATGTTAGCTTCGTATTTGAGGGTATGTTGATGCCAGGGAACAGTTACGATGTGAAGCCTTATTCATTTGAAGATCGCGCCGAAAAAGCAAGTGGATGTTAAAAACTATTCCACTTAAGAATTTAATTAACAATTATTCGCCGAAGGCGAAGTGATTCTCAGTGAATATTCACAGGGAATCACTGAGCCTGAGGCGAATAATTGTTTTAGTATAAATACACAGGTGATTATTTCAAAAAAGAAAAGAAAAGCATTTTACAACACGAAAAAGTTTTATTTCATCAAAAGAGCACGAACGACTGGCAGCCATTTTGTTCGTCGAGGTGATTATAGGCTGATAATCCGAGATAGCGAACCAATCAGAGCGCGCGATTTTGTATAATCACCTGAGTATTTATAAATATAAACTATAAATGTGATAATATAAACTATAAATGTGATAATATGAACATCGCGACCATCACCCAAGTGACCACGTGACACCATAGAACTAACTTATATTATCATTGAAGTTACCACTATGAACAACAATCTTTTCCATAACAATTTAAAATGTCTTCAAATTTAATCTGTTTGCAGTATTAAGTGCTTAAACGTATTTCTTGTTGAATACGAAAACTGGCGGCTTGCCTTTCCGAAAGACTATAGGGGGCCTAAGCACAAGAAAGTGCGAAGGATTTCTGGGATTTGAAGTTGACTCGATTTTTTTTCGGTGTATTGGAGTGTACGGGTAGATTTTAAGTAAAAAGGTTAGGCTACGAATATGCAGTACACACACTGAAACCCTCGTATTGTTACATATGTGACCTTCTTTGGGAAAACGGACACTAACGCTTTTCCGTTAAACGGTCAAGAAAAACGGTTGTAAACGGATACTAAACGGTTAACTTAACCGTTTAAACGGATAGCAAAAAATTTAAACGGTTGACCAAAGTCCAAAAACGGATAGCTAAAAGCGTTAAACGGCGAAGCAAAAAAATAAACGGTTAGCTTGAAACGTTAAACGGTTGACCAAAGTCCAAAAACGGATAAGTCAAACCGTTAAACGGTTGACCAAAGTCCAAAAACGGATAGCTTAAAGCGTTAAACGGTTGACTCGGCGAGATCGCTTGAGGAAAAACTATCAGTCTTGCAATGTTTAACGAATATCTTTGAGCGTAAACATGGAGTATAATAACTTGGTAGATAATAACTGGGATACATTCTGTGAACGAAAAAAGTACTTTCGTATCTGATGAACTTTAGTTGGGTTAATACTTCAAAATTTATTCGTGGTTTTATGGTTTTATTCCTGTTTAGACAATTTTCTTCAGGTTTCCCTTAAAGTGAGAGTGAGTTGAGTGACCCCATTGGAGCCTCTGAAATTTTACTACGTTCTTGTAGGATTAAACCGAAGGCCCCCTAGGGGTAAAATGGAACGCGCAGTTATATTGAATGTGCATTGTGTGTGTAAGTCTCCTATCTGTAGCCGTTTGTTTTGTAATCAGTATCTATACGCGCAAAAAATATGGTTTGTCAAACGAGTTGATTGATTACGGTTTATCCCGAGAGATGTCACGGGTGCTACCGTTTCGAGCGTCAGCCCCGTTACACAATGAAGAAGTGGTAAACGTGCAGCGTGCAACCATCGAGTTAAGGACGCACGCGGCAGGATGCTAAGCACGAAAAAAGCGTAAGAGACGGTCGAGGCACCGCAGCCGAGAGCACCTCTAGCTTCTAAAGCACTTAGTAAACCTCCCGAGCGCGTCCGTAACTCGATGGCTGGACAGCTACTGCGTTTACCATTTCTTTTATAACATGATACTTCACAAGTTCACAATCTGACGTCAGCATGCAACCCATGGGCAAATGGATCGCGCGTATTAGCCAATCATAGCACGCGCTTTCACGAAGCAATGTTATAAAGCCCTTTCGTTCTGACAAAGAGCTGACGTCAGCACTCGTTAAATCTTACGGTGGATAAGCTTACTTTATCAACTCGTTCGATGAACCATATTTTGTGTGTTTTTATTTCCAACCGACGCAGCACCAGCTGTTTGTTTAGAAAGTAACTCCTCAGTAGCAATCAGTATGGCTTGCGTTAATTATTCTGTAGACAGAAATGGAGGGTCGGTACGAGCGCCTCAAAATGGTTGCCGCGGATGAACTCAGGGAGCACTTCCTCTCAAGTTCTCTGTCAGCTCAGCTGCTGCTTAAAATGATTATGTACATCCAAGATGAAGTGAACTACTACAACATTCACTACAAACGCTGCTTCGAAAAGTGAGTTCTGCACAGTTTCAGTTTTTTCACCTTTATACACTTGAGTACATTACCTGATGACTAAGCGCATTACAAACCAACAATACAACATGATGTATCTTTATTATTATACGGTGAACTCGCTATCTCTTTTCTGATTGGCCGAAAGCGAACAGTGAATTTTCAAAATATCACATAAATAATTTCACAGCTGCTTAAGTTGTGTACATAACTGCGATGATCAATTAATGATTACATATTACTCCGCAGTCCAAATATATGGTTTTTCATGTATTCATTTGCATCAATAATGCTAGTGCTAATAATATTACCGATAATAGTTACAAACAGGAGTTTGATTCCCTTACCCAGCGAATAACGACCCGATGCTTTGGCAACTAACTTATTAAGCAGACCAGTTGTGGCCTGATGATCAGGGTCTATACTCTCCTAAGGTACACGATTGGGTTGCATTAATATGCTATGGAGAAGATATGCGATGATCATTCTCTTTGACTAACACATTTAATTGTTTAATGTTTAATTGATTAATTTTGTTCATTGTTTTCAGGTATTTTGATGTGATGGAGGCCGCAGCTGTCAGTTTTTACTCCTTGTTAATGGCGGATGTTGAACGGTTATGTGACAATCCACCGCGTTCATCGGAACGCGATGAAGTTGATCTTTGTATGCTGAATTTAGCGTTTAGGTTGTCAAAACTGGATCAAGACTGGACAGAGTTTATTCCTTTCAGGTAGCAAATTAGTACAACCCCTTGAAGTAATTCCTACACTACATAGAATTCTGAGATTAACTGAAAGGAGTCTTGCTTTTTTTCATTAAATGATTACACTTCACGGTAGGTCCGACGTGGAAAGTAGTTGCAACTAGAAATAATACTTAATCAACACAAATGTCTGAGATTTACTGAAAGGTTAGTCTCCTTCGCAGCCGTTATTAGGGTCGTCACGCAACGCTCCTCCCCACTAACGGCTGCTCACGAGAGAGACACATTCCTTTCCCTAAAATTGACCAATAAGAAGCAGGCTTCCATATTCTGGAAACCTGGTCCAAGTCGTTTCGCACGTGTGCATCTGTCATGTTTTGTTTTCGCGCGCAGAGCAAGCGCCCAGCAAATATAACGAGGAATTTGATTGGCGTAGCCGATAACAATAACGTGCATTCTATTGGTTCTCAAAAACAAAGGGAAAGGAATGTGTCTCTCTCGTGAGCAGCCGTTAGTGGGGAGGAGCGTTGCGTGACGACCCTAATAACGGCTGCGAAGGAGACTACTGAAAGGTGCGTCTCAGTTGTTTTTCATTAGTAAGTGGTTACACTAGTTACAGGTTAACGCGCTCAGCGATTGAGTTGTTACCTGCACGAGTTCACTAAAAATGAATGAGAAATTTCAGTACCGCACGAGGCTTTGGCGAATGCGGTATTGAAAATTTCGCGTTCATTGTAAGTGAACGATTACAGGTAAATCCCGATAATTCACGAGCAAATTGAATACACTTCACAAAGAAACACTGCACTGAAAACTGTTGGCAACATCCAAAAATACCCCAACTGGCGTGAATGAAAAATTTAACATTCGCAACCTTGCTTTTTTTTAATTAGCCAATTACAAGAGAGCTTTCCGCTGAGGCGCGCGCCCCGGTTCTTTTGAAATTTCATTCAGAAAATGGATTCGAGGTGCGAGGACGGTACAGTTACCGGTGACTTTCTCGATGAGCTGCCAAATTTTCACATGGAAATTGTGTTTTATGTGGAAATTTCATCAGTATCTATGAAATAATCAGAACATTATATGGCCGCTTGGAGATACAAATTTTACCTTCTCGTGCTGCAAGTATCTCCCACTCGTTCGCTTCGCTCAGCACTCAAAGATAGAATTAGTGTCCCCGCGCGGCCGTGTAATATCCTCTATATATTACTTTGCGTTCCTTTTCGCAGACTTCAAATGACATGGCGAGAGCCCTTTCAGCAGTTTGCTCTCGATTGGTTGGACGTCATTGGGCGTAATTTCCAGAAACTGGTATCCTTGACAACGTCAAACGACCGGTGGCAAGCTGTGGAGATGAACGCCAATGAACCACGGGAGAGGAGTGAAAAAAGATCCCGTGGGAACTCTGGAGCACAGGGACCCCAGGGATCGAGTGAAGGACGACGCCGATCATTAACTCCTTCGTTGCACTCTGCTTTCAGTGTAGTGAACTCCTCTGGTGATTTTACTACCAAGGTGTGATTTTATTTAGTGCCCTGGCCTGGGTTGTTCGAGGCAAGGTTAAGGTAACCCAGGGTTAGTGCGAAATTTAAATGCAGATGTGTGAGCTCAAAAAGCACATTCAGTATAATTCTTTTTGAATACGATTTAATGACTGTATGCTCTGAAAAAAATAGAGAAAGTTATTGGAGAAAATGCTTTTTAACAAGAGGAAAAGAAACCCAGGTTAAAAATTTAACCTTGGGTTAGCGCTAATTGACCTTCGAACAACCCGCCCCTGGTGCCTTTCCGTGCATCATGGCAACACGGAAAGCCGCAAAAACCTAGAACAGAAGTTTATCTTCCAACTCGGTCCTCTTAATCCCCACGGTATCATCGAACGTGTGTCACTCATTTAATCATTCGTGTAATTTATTCACTTCCATTCACACACTGCTATGGTTCCACCAATAACATGGCTCCAAATTTCTCTATATAAATTGTACGTAACCCACAATCCTCTCATTTGCTCTGACGAAGGGCTAACGCTTGAAACGTCAGCACCTCCCTTTTACCTTACGGTGGTGTAACTTACTTTATCAATTCGTTTGATTTACCCAATTTCTTGTGATTTTATTTACATTATTTATTTGTTAACACACTTTTGTTATATAGCTGGCGTTTTTCCACCTGAGCAAGGGAATTGGGGATTAGTTATTACTTATTAGTTATTAGTTTGTGGATTCTTCAGACTGCTTTCTCTTTCGTCTCGCCCCACTCCCTCTCCCCTTACAAGTGGCGGTTGCCTTGCTTGCCGCTTTTCATGTCTTTATAGAGCGTTTTCACTCACGTGGCCAGCAGCCATGCAAATGTTTTGGAACAAAAGAAAGTTTTTACATCAGAAAAGAGTTCAATTCCCAGAGGATTAGTTTGGAACACCAACATGGCCGCCGTTTCATTGTTTTGGAACACCAATATGGCTGCTGTGACGTCATGTGAAAACGCTCTATTCGTTTACTTCGTAAGAAAAAGAAAGGCAACTTAAATTTTCTCCTGCTCTTTTCTGGGAATTTGGTGACCGGGAATTCTGCAAGACCACAACTCAAGCGCACAGCAACTCAGTGAAAGTAAACCGCAATTAGTGTCTTTCTACTATTTTTGGTGTTACAGGTTGTAAGCAACATCTATCCCTATTTGATTTAGTACCAAACAAACAGCTTTCTGGTACTACTGCTTTTCGGAAGAATAAAGACCTTTTGCATTACTGGAAAATAGCAGTCCCTCTTACTGTGAATAGACCTTTTCTCTAAGTGCGTCGGAAGCAAAAATCAAGCGGAAGAGGAAAAGTGGGGAAGGGGGAGGGGGGTAGGTTGTCGTTGGAGGTGGAAAAAAAAGGGCACTCGGACGAGCTATGAGTACCAAGCGGTCATAGGTTATCCCGGTTTTTGTAGTATAAAGTTCTTAGTGGTATGATTACTTACGGTACTCCCCCAGGATGGGATGGATTGACATTTTTCTGGGATTTGATTTTAACCTCCATCTCTCCGGTGTTTGGTCTCTACAGTATAACCAGACGGGCAGAGCAGGGGGGAGCGACAAAGAAAAACAACCCTTGCCAGCTAGTGCCCCCCCGAAGCAGAAAGTTTTGAAACGCAGGCGTAGTAGTCGCTCGTATGCTAGTAATTCAGATGAAGATCCAACTGTTCAGGTGCAGGTAGTTGTTGCTAGCCTCCATGGCCAAAAGGGTTGCTCAAGTCGTGGAACCCAAGGAAATCTTCCCTCAAAGGTCGTGCAACAGGTTGCGGTTGAAGTGCATTTGCCCAAGTGTGAAGCCGCAGGAAATGGAGATGCATTTAACACTACGATGGAAACAATCGACCGTCCGCCTGAAGTTGGGGTTGTCAGCTACAACGGAGAAAACACAAGCAGTGCTGCCCAGGGAAATGGCATGGTAAATGGCGTGCACCAGGGTGATGTTCCAATCCATGCCCCTAAAACTGAAGCTCATGGGGACGAAGATCTTGATAACACCGAGTCTGGAAAGAGAAAGCCTCAGTCTGTAGTTGGGGCTGCGATGAACAACGCAGGAGGGGGAACTCAGGGTGATATTGCTCGTGCGCCAAATTCTCAAACCAATGGAATACTTGGTATTAAGACCGAGAGGATAGAAAATACTGATGGAATGGGTGTAACTCAGGGATGTATTATGCCAAATGGTCCAACGAAGAGTGTTAGTGAGACACACGTACTTAAATGTGAAGATAATGGTAAAGTTGAGACTGATGTGAAAGGACATCAGCGTCATGATGAAGATTTCATCGGTAGCGCGAGTACAACAGTGAGTACTGCCCATCAGCCTGAAGCCTCAGGAGAGAGAGGATGTATTCATACAGTGGACCAGCTTGATTCCTCGACAGTTTTAGAAGCCAGCTCAGATGCGACGAGCATGGGTGAAAATTCAGAACCCGGATCGCTAGATATACGTGTGATAAAGTCGCAATTAAGCGAACAAGACAGCAGTAACGATACCACACCCATACGGAATGTGATAGTGGACACACATGTCTGTCTGGAAAGCAGTAAGAAAGTTGTTACCTTGGATCAAACAGTTAACAACAGGGAGAGCACATCGAGCGAACAGGAAGAGAGAGACGTTATACCGGCTCACCAAAATGGAACCAACGATAACGACAACAAAGGGTACCCCGTTGCAGGGACGAATTCGGGAGTGATAGCTGAGGGTGGAAGATTAGATTCAAGAGATTCCACGGACAAAGCGGAATTTGCACCAGAGAATAACACAGAGATTGTGCATCGAGGTTCCACTCTTAATACGGTGCCTCAAAGCACAGGAGATACACCAACCAAAAAAGAAATGCAAGCGAATGGGTTAGGCCAAAATGAAGTGCAAGTTCCATCAAGGAGTAATGCTTGTCAAGATCACAGGGCTAGTGAGGAAATCAACGAGTTTCAACTTCCTGAGGATGGGGTGTCACTTGAATCGACGCTGAATGTTGATTTGGTAGATCAGTCCGGTCACGCTGGTGATAAGGACAACAATGAAGATCGCGTATTGCAGCATCCGCCACTGGTCAGGCCAACTGCGTGTAATTCCGATGTTTCGGAACCAGAGTTTTCTGAGTTCTCCAGGAAAAGCTTTGACAATGATAATGACACAAACGTAGCGTCAGCGAGTAGAAAGCAACTAACTCCATTTGAGAATGATACCTACTCAGACTCTGACCCCTCGGTCAATTCCTCCGACTCGTTTGACTTCATTGAAGATCAGTGGAGGAGAGAACGAATGAGCGATAACAGGCGTGTAGGGACGGTTGGTGCCATGAACACTCAAGAGACAACATTTCAGCCCGGTTTCCCGGAGCCTAGCAACGCAGGTTCTCGATTGATTCCCGCAAAACGAGGCTCGGCGGTCGTAGGTACTGATGAACATGCGCGAATTGCGTCAGAGCCAATTGAAGAAATTGTTCATCAAAACGACCCTTGTGGAAGTTGCGTGTCGCAGCAGAGCTGTTTAAAAGAGGCAGAGAACAGAGACGGTGAGAGTAAATGTGGAACAAAAACTCGAGTGGGAGCGATTCCGAAAGAGTCAGCCAACAAGGGTTTATTGTCAGGTTCACTAAACAGTGCTCCAATCAACATACCAAAGACCGTTGACAGCAGAACCAACCGACGTTTTCTTAATGTTCGTGAGACGGAGACCAATTCTTTGGGCACAAGAACTTCCGAGTGCGGCAGTTTTGTTACTGCTGGCACGTCACCCAACTCTGTGTCTTCCTTGCGATTTCAGTCTAATGCTGGTATGTCAGATGCTTGTTCTCGAAATAGTGAAGAAAGCTTTCACAGTGCAAACTCTGACCTCAGTGGGTTGAACTCCCGGAAAACAAGACACAGAAAGGAAAGTGGTAATCGTTTTCATAGACGCCGTCATGCACGGGAGCTTGTGAGAGTGCTGCCAATTTCCAGTTCCTTTGTGGATGTTATCTGTGCTGTACAGCGGCTAACAGCTTTTGCTTGTCATTTATGTAAAATTCTGTGTCCTGAGGAGATCTCTACCAGGACTGATCAAGCTGCGTCATCATCTGCCACAGCCTTTGAGGAATCACGAAACTTGTCGTTAACTGTCAAACGCATTCTGTGCAACAGACTCATTCAGGTAATAAGAAATTGGGTAAATCAAACGAATTGATAAAGTAAGTTATACCACCGTAAGTAAAAGGGAGGTGCTGACGTTTCGATCGTTAGCTTCGTGCTCGAAACGTCAGCACCTCCCTTTTACCTTAGGGTGGTATAACTTACTTTATCAATTCATTTGATTGTCCCAATTTCTTGTGCTTCAATTCCCCACCGACGCAGCACCAGTTTCTTTCAGTTTTTTTGTTCATTCAGGTAATAATTCCCGTTTGTTTTCCAAAATGTGTACTGCCTTGTCTTCACGTTTCATAGGTGCTATTTCTTCGTTTCGTTGAAAAATGGCAGATATATTTAATAAATCAAAGATCCTCGCAGCTATGTATATATATATACTTTCAAATGGCAGTGGTGTACACCTGTCTTATGCTGCGTTCCGCAAGTATCGTTTCCAACTTTTATTTCGCCTGCAGGTTCGACATGTAGCTTACGTTTGACTGAAACATGCCTCACAGAATTAGAGAGGTTTGTTGTGTTGTATGCCACTTACGTGAAGACATCCTTAGGTAAACTTTAATGTAACGATTGGTGTTGTAGCCAAAGTTTATCGCTTGTTATAGTCGTAAGTTAAAACCTTAATTGTACCCGTCTAAATATACACTTTTATTATATAGACGTGGGTATTTTACTGGGAATTACACCACTCGTAAAATTCATTCGAAACTACATCCGGGACCGTGGTGGCGTATTTTTCATTTTCTCACAAGTGAAGATATCAATGACGTCATTTCCCGCCTTGCAAGATTCAATTTGTGTATAAAGCTGCCAAACGAATAGAACGTCTCAGTGTGTTTTTGCCTATATAATAAAAAGAAAATTACACGTTAGCTCGAAGATATGGATTTTATGTTCTCCTGGCAAGAACAATATTTCATCCGTTCGCTGTGCTCACTCGTGAGATATTGTTCTTGCCACTCGAACCTAAAATTTATATCTTTTCGCCACCGTGTAATATCCTCCATATATTTAGATTGTACAGAGTAGTAGACTTTGTTTCTCTACACAGGTGCTGTGTGGGTTTATACAGCTGTATTCAGACAATGTTCTTGGATTAGATACCTGTGGTGTTGACGAGATTGTCCTTACTCGGGTGATCGGTGAACGTTTGTGCAGACATCTTAGGACCGAACGAGAGGATGGACGCCTCAAGGGCTGCCGCTATAACCCATCAGTCAAACAGTGCTGTAATACCTACACTGAGTCAGGTTAGGCGGTTACATCCAATCATCACTATTAGATGAGAGGGCGAGGGCTCGCGTGACCAGTAACTGGACAATAGTTGTGTTTATACAGTGAAACCTCTATTAAGCGGACACCCTTGGGACCTTGCGTCCGCTTAACAGAGGGTGTCTGCTTAACAGAGGGTGTCCGCTTAACAGAGGGTGTCTGCTTAACAGACGGTGTCCGCTTAACAGAGGGTGTCTGCTTAACAGAGTTTGTCTGCTTAACAGAGTTTGTCTGCTTAACAGAGGGTGTCCGCTTAACAGAGGGTGTCTGCTTAATAGAGGGTGTTTGCTTAACAGAGGGTGTTTGCTTAACAGAGGGTGTCTGCTTAACAGAGGGTGTCTGCTTAACAGAGGGTGTCTGCTTAACAGAGAGTGTCCGCTTATCAGAGGGTGTCCGCTTAATAGAGGGAAAATACCCGGATGGATAGTGCCCGTCCGTGAAAATGTGAATTTTCTCACAGTTATACCGCATTTTTTAGGCAATGTACATCGCGAATTATTGAAATTTCACGCTGTGCGATTTGATTGATCTGCATTTAGTGGGTTTTGACTGTTTTTTAACTGGCGCGCGGAAGAACTAGCATATTTGCCCTCGAAGCTTGGCTTCTCGGGCAAATATTTGTTTTAAGAACATCAAATTTCCGCGGGGCAACTATCAGCCGATAGTTCCTCGACAGAAACACTCTATTGTTTAAATAGATACTGAGTAGCGTAGCAGTGTGCCCTTGCTAACAAAATGGCGGCCGCTTCTTCACGTTTTCGAAGTGTGCGTGAAGAAGATTTAGACAGTTTACTGTTCCAGACAAGTCAAAGTTTTGAACGACTAGTAGATTTATACAAAAACAATTAGATTAATTCGCTCTCGATTTCTATGCGTGATAGAAATCTCGAGCTTATAATCTAATTTTTTTAATAGAAACACGAGTGGAAGTTTGGGAGGACGAGAAATGCTGTGGGAACACGAGCCGCACGAGTGTTTCCATAACTCGATAGAAACACGGAGAACATGTCTTCTATGTCTTTTAGAAAACACCGCGACGAAAAAAAAGGAAAACAACTTGTTAACTTTGATTACCAAAATGTAAATTATTTTTGGTCGCGTCATCATTACGTCACCAGCTCGTGCTAGCTCTGTGTTTCTATCGACCTATCGAAACACGAATTCTAACCAATCAGCGCGCGTGTTTTCTCAGGACTGTTTTCTAATTCTCTAATGGTAAAGCTTTCAAGGAAGCTATACTTTGTCCTCCCTCTTACGATGGAGGGTAACCCTGCGATGGACCAGCTGATCCCATCCCGGGGAAATTACAGTACTCGTAATGGTTCATCATGATGTCACAGACACCGAAGCCTCATGGCTCCATTGCGTCTTTACTTTGTTCACTTTGTTTCTAGCTTTCTTGTCATTTTGTGTTGGTGGTACCAAAGGTGATTTGTGCTTCTCTGTTTCAGGGGGGTTCACTTTACCATGTCAGAGTATTAGAGAGATAGCAGTGTTACCTTGGGGTTGTGAACCACTTAATAAGCAGGTCAGTCAGAGATGCGTTATTGCGCCATCCCAGTCACACATATGCAGTCATGTTATGTTTAAATTTCTGTTAGATCTTTTTCATCATCGTGATCCTATACACTCCTTCAGAGACTCCATCGTGGAGGTTCAGACAAGGCATTCTTTCCAGTTAATGAGCAACTTGGTATAATTCAATTTTGGGCCCTTACCATTCAACAAAAGATCTGGTGCAAGATTTTGGAATATTCGTTTGTCGACTCAAACGGTACTTCAGATGGACAAACCCGCTCCAAGTTCCTGCGCATTCCCATACCTTCTGTGCCACTTCAAACAAGGAGGAAGTCAAAACAAAACAGAAATGACCCAATGGAACGTGCTGTCTCGTTCGACCAGACCAAGCAGTCGTACGGAACCACCTTCCAAGGGTTCTAAGTATTCCGGTGGCACCGAACCGTAATGGACTGTTCCAACCGAAATTTGCGGATTTTTCGGTCGAATTTTGTCAACATCTTTGCTTGCTTGATATTCGCAGTTCGGAGATCTCAGTGAAAAGGTTAATAGGTTTTTTTTCCTTCCAGATGGGAATACGCATGGGCAATGTGCTTGTCTTGAGGGAGGTGTTACCCTGGTTACTGGACTATTTGACGTCATGTATGTGTAATCCAGACTCGCTTGCGCCAGGTGGTGACTCTGAGCGGGGATCAGCTACTTACTGTCAGCAAGGGCCAAGTCTTGATGACGCTACTACCAACAACAGAGGTGATTTTTTTTTTCAGTTAGCGCTTTTAGTCTCCTACACCGTGCTTTTCCTACGTTTGTAAGTTTCAGCTCTGTGAGTGGTCAGTTTAGCACGCCATACTTCGCTCTTCGGCCCGCCAAATTCAAAAGTTTGTTTTGGTCGCCAAAGAGATATAATAAATATCTTACAAATCTCATTTCCTCGGTCCGTACTGTAATTACCGATCTTCGTTTTTTCCGCTTGGATTTATGGCCCGCGCGCCTCGCGCTTGGGCCATAAATCCGAGCGGAAAACATACAGTACTCTGTTACGCTAATAATTTTCTGGTGTCATCTAATACTCTAGTATAAAATTCTTGATTGAGATCACCTATTTTGTGTTTATTTTGCCTGAAATCTAAACAGTGATGTCATCGGCCTTAAAAGTGTTATAAATACACATGTATAAATTGGCGATTGTCAGATTGTAAGTGGAATATGTGGGAACGACTGAGAAAATTATTTGCCTTTTGACCCGAGGCCTCAAGGTCATTGTGTTAGTAAAGTTGTTCTTGTTCTTATTGGCCGTTGTTTTTTCGTCTTTTTTGGAGGATAGATTACCATTTAGGAGCCCTGTTTTGTACAATTGTTCTACACAGGTGACGGTTCCGATCCAGAAACTATTGGCTTTCGTGATGCAGCGGTACTGCGCACATGTGGTGAACATCTCTGTAGACTGGGAAGGGCTCAGGTCGAACTAATGGCATACAGGGTACGAACGTACACTGCAGTAAAATTAACGTATTTTGTTTTGTACCAGCTTTTAATAGGGAGCTTAAGATTTTACAACGGCGACGGCAACGGCAACAACAGCGTCGCAAAACAATGATATCATTGGTTAAAAGAGCATAAATAATCGTGCTGCACGTGCAGAACGGATTCTTGCGGTACTCCGCATAACGACGACGTGAAACTACCAAATTTCAGGTTTTGACGACAACGTAACCCTGCAACAGAGAATTTCTCATTCTCTATTTTAACTCTGAAGCCGCTCGTACCCATTTATTTTTGGGATATTTCGCCCATATGGTAGGACGTGAATAAAACTGAACAATCGCGAAAGACTTATGATCAAGCAAAGTTATATTTTGAGGTGACGTTTTCGTCGACCGTCGCCGTCGTAAATCTTAGACTCTTTAATAGGTCTTGCACAACTTCTTTTTCCATATGATTTCTCAAGCTCCTCAGTAATACACGAGAGAAATACAGTGGAAATCAGGCACCGTGACGTGTTTGGATATCTGATGAAACACGGCTCGTTTTTTGCATCGTTAATTTCCTTTTCTTAATAATTTCGTTCGGAAAGCTATAAAAAGCACTCGACATATGTGTTTTATCACATGTCAAACACCTCGAATCTCGCTTGTTGTGTTTTGTACTCTCCTCTCGATGTTTGATATGTGATGAAACGCTGTATCTCGTGTTTGATATTATAACATCATGCACGTGACAGAGAGAAGATTTCAAAAGATGCGATTACTTTACCCCCCCCCCCCCCTGAATGCGGCATACGTTCTCTCAAGAGGTGCTGAGCAGAAAGTCTCTGAAGGCCAGATTTCTGAATATCATCTCAGCTCCTAGAAAGAGCTCAAGCACTCGATAAATTACTTTTCAAAGTAGAATTTTAGATGCAACAAAATGATGAAAGTACATTTGAAAAGGGAATCTGGGTGATGAGCACTTAATTGTCAAGGCCCCAGATTAATTGGTTTATTAAGTGGTTTTACACAACATTCGCAGCTGGATATCTTTAAATTTTATTAGTATAAATCCTCAGGTGATTATACAAAACCGCGCGCTCTGATTGGTTCGCTATCTCGGATTATCAGCCGATAATCACCTCGACGAACAAAATGGCTGCCAGTCGGTAGCGCGCTTTTGATGAAATATAATTTTTTCGTGTTGTACAATGCTTTTTTTTCTTTTTTTGAAATAACCACCTGTGTATTTATACTAAAACAATTATTCGCCTCAGGCTCAGTGATTATCGATGAATATTCACCTCGACTTCGTCTCGGTGAATATTCACCGATAATCACTTCGCCTTCGGCGAATAATTGTTAATTATTTTTTGGGAGTATATTTATTTGCAAACCTGTTGGTGACTTTGTTTGCATTTCGGAAGACCAGCAGTTTCTAAATGCTCTTTAGCCAAAATCTTTTGTAGCTGAAAGATGTTGTATTAATCCTCATATTCCAGATAAACCAGTTTCTCAAACGGGTTTTGCACACTCTTCTGGAGCTTAAGTTACCAGGATGTAGCATGACAAGGCGATTGGCGCCGGCGGTTCAGTTCTTGTCTCGTGAACTGAGGAACTTTCATGGTGTCCTGTATGAGGAGTCATTTCAACAGCTTCTAACGAACTGCTGGACGTATGTTTCTCTGGTAAGCAAAGTTAAAAGGCGAGACCATTTGAATCGAAATTGAACCTGTGAAGGAAGTGCTCAAGACATTAGTCTTTTTATTATATCTCTCAGTTAGTACGCGCGCTGTGATTTGTCAATTTAGCGGCCCGTATTGCACTGTACTGCCCGCTAAAGTCAAAAGTTTGTTTTGAGACATAATAAATATCTTGCAAACCTCGTTTTCTCGGTCTGTAGTGTAAGTTACGGATCCTCGTTTTTTTTCCGCTAGATTTATTATGAATCCGAGCGAAAAAACTCGGTCCGTAACTTACAGTACGGACCTAGAACTCGGTTAGCAAGAGGCATTTATTACACTGAGGTGATCACCAATAAATCTGTTTTGTTTCATTAGGATTTTGCCAAGGAAGTTCATCACTTGGTGTTAAAGAAGTCTTCAGCATCTGAGCATTCCGAGCTTCTGTTGCAGGCTGTTGCGGTACGGTGCTGAAAATAATGTACATTATTACATAGATAATAGTGTTTTACCGGAAACTAAAACACTCGTATTTTCCGTATTTTCACTCAGTGAAGATATGAAAAAGTTTACCAAAGTTATGTACTCGTGTTAAAAACAACATTTTCACCACTCGAAAATAAAATTCTATCTTCGCTCCACCGTTAATATCCCATGACTTTATTGTATTGTGCTCTACTGTAATGTCACGCAATCCACTGTATTACCCTCAGTGCACTGCACTGTAACGTAGTTGCAATGCATTGCTCTCAGTACACTGTACTGTAACGCAATACTCCGCGGTGTATCGCAGTTGCTATGCACTGTATTGCCCTCAGTACACCTTACTGTAATGCAGTACTCCACATTGTAATACAGTTGCAATGTACTGTATTGCACTTAGTATACTGTACTGTAACGCAGTACCCTGCACTGTAATACAGTTGCAATGTACTGTGTTACTCTCAATAAACTGTACTGTAACGCAGCACTCTGCACTGTAACACAGTTGCAATGTACTGTATTACACTCAGTACACTGTAGTGTAGCGCAGTTGCAATGCGCTGCTCCTTATAACCCCACCACATCGTTATTCCCAAAACTGTTGTAGAGCTGTCTTGATATTTATTCGCCATTTGCTCTTTCGTCTTGAAACGTTATAAACCTAAAGCAGCAAGAACAAACCAACTAAGCTCGATAGTTTGTTAGCGAGTCTAGAACATTAAAATGTTCTTGAAATGCAAATGTGAAATGCAAATGTTAATACCGGTAACCGTCTACAGTTTTAAAGCACATTTGTTCTTTAAGCTTAGATTTCTTTTTTCAGAAATCCATCAACTCTTTTTTAAACCCTTTCACTCCCAGGATTTAAGTAGCAATTCTTATTAGTCAGTCCGGTACACTTTCTTTTATGTTAGTTATGAGAATATGCTGGTAGATCAGTTTTAGCCTGAACCTTGAGTTAATAAAAGTCTTAATTCTCATCATCTGTTTGCCTGGTAAAATATTGATTTTGTGAGAAGAAGATGCATTTCGTATAGTGTGATCGTCCGGGTGAGGGTAGTTGTGAAAAGAACTGTTGTTGGTGACTTATAACATCATGGTCTGACAAACACTATTCACTTAACTCCGAAGATGACTTCCGCTCAGGTTGTCGAATCGTCAGTCACCAACAACAGTGACTACCCTCACCCGGACGATCAAACTAGACGAACTACTGATACTTCTGGGTTCAAACCTTTTACTATGTTAAGAAGATGCATCTTGGTCATTTTTGAAAGGGAAGGTTAAACCTGATGAGCCGTGTTGCCTGATTGTATTATCTGTTGCGTTGCAGTGTTTAATGGACTTTTTTCGTGGTGGTGACTTTGGTTTGAAAGGTGACGAGCTGGCGACCCCAGTGGTAAGTAATGAATGGATTGTAACGCGGTTAAAATTTGATCTAAGCAATATTGATGCAGCACAGTACTGAGAGTGGAGGCACAGTAGTGAGGTGGTTAAAGTGTCGGACTTCCGAGCAGAAGGTTTGGAGTTCGAGCCGTGGTGCTGACACTGTGTTGTTCCCTTCGACAAGAAACTTTACTCCACACTGTCTCTCTCCTCCCAGGTGTATAAATGGGTACCAGCGATATAATGCTGGGGGTGACCCTGCGATGGACAGGCATCCCATCCAGGGGGGGGGGGGGGGGGGGAGTAATAATACTATTAATTAACAATTATTCGCCGAAGGGGAAGTGATTATCACTGAACTTGAGGCGAATAATTGTTTTAGTATAAATACACAGGTGATTATTTCAAAAAAAGAAAAGAAAAAGCATTGTACAACACGAAAACATTTTATTTCATCAAAAGCGCGCGAACGACTGGCAGCCATTTTGTTCGTCGAGGTGATTATCGGCTGATAATCCGAGATAGCGAACCAATCAGAGCGCTCGAGTTTGTATAATCACCTGAGTATTTATACTAAAACCGGGATAAGCTCCGACCTTGTGGGCCTTAAGTCCCGTGTGCGCCTTTTTACAGTACTGAGAGCATTTGCCACTCACCGCTGTGGCCCGTATTCGATTCCCGCGGTCTCATGTGATCTGAGTTTATTGTTGGTTCTCGTCCTTACTCCGAAGGGTTTTCCCCGTGTTCTCTGGTTTTCCTCCCTCCATAAGACCATCACCTTCAAATTTCAATACGATCAAGAAATTTCAAGAGGACCACAGTTATTAGCCTAAGCTTAAATTGCTGTCAAGCCTCGACAAATAGATTATTTGTTTATATTCATTCAATTTGTACGAAGATTGATAGCTGAATAGGGTAGTGAATCATGTAAGCCTTTACAAAATATCCCGAGGGGTAGTAAATTATGTAAGCCTTTACAAAATATACCGAGGGGTAGTGAATCATGTAAGCCTTTACAAAATATTCCAAGGGGTAGTGAATCGTGTAAGCCTTTACAAAGTATCCCAAGGGGTAGTGGATCATGTAAGCCTTTACAAAATATCCCAAGGGGTAGTGAATCATGTAAGCCTTTACAAAATATCCCAAGGGGTAGTGAATCATGTAAGCCTTTACAAAATATCCCCGAGGGGTAGTGAATCATGTAAGCCTTTACAGAATATCCCGAGGGGTAGTGAATCATGTAAGCCTTTACAAAATATCCCGAGGGGTAGTGAATCGTGTAAGCCTTTACAAAATATCCCAAGGGGTAGTGGATCATTTAAGCCTTTACAAAATATCCCCAAGGGGTAGTGGATCATGTGAGCCTTTACAAAATATCCCAAGGGGTAGTGGATCATTTAAGCCTTTACAAAATATCCCCGAGGGGTAGTGAATCATGTAAGCCTTTACAAAATATCCCAAGGGGTAGTGGATCATGTAAGCCTTTACAAAATATCCCCGAGGGGTAGTGAATCATGTAAGCCTTTACAGAATATCCCGAGGGGTAGTGAATCATGTAAGCCTTTACAAAATATCCCGAGGGGTAGTGAATCGTGTAAGCCTTTACAAAATATCCCAAGGGGTAGTGGATCATTTAAGCCTTTACAAAATATCCCCAAGGGGTAGTGGATCATGTAAGCCTTTACAAAATATCCCAAGGGGTAGTGGATCATTTAAGCCTTTACAAAATATCCCCGAGGGGTAGTGAATCATGTAAGCCTTTACAAAATATCCCGAGATGTTCTGATTCCCCCCGCGAGGAGACTCCTCCTACCACTCGGGATATTTTGTAAAGGCTTACATGATTCACTACCCCTCGGGATATTTTGTAAAGGCTTACATGATTCACTACCCCTTGGGGATATTTTGTAAAGGCTTACATGATTCACTACCCCTCGGGATATTTTGTAAAGGCTTACATGATTCACTACCCCTTGGGATATTTTGTAAAGGCTTGCATGATTCACTACCCGCTGAATATTTGAAAGAATTACTAAAATACTAATCGAAGCTGGTTCGGTGGAATTCATTGGCCAATCAGGAAAGTGATCAATCATACTTTACAATCGACGAATATCTTTTGGCGAATCCAAAGAATGAACGTTAAATTGCTACTCGTGAAGTACATAGTTTGTGTGGTAAGCACCACGAACGATAAAACATTTCTTTTGTCCAATGAAAAGTGGGAACGTTAACATTTCATTTAACATTGTTACTGTGTTAAATACGTTGATGTGTTGTTTTTGTTCTTCTTCTTCTTCTAGGAGCCTACTCTGAAAAACTTGGGATTCTACACAAGTTCGACTGACAGACTGATAGCAATGTACAGAACATTATCCAGACAAGTGAGCGAAACCTTGTTTCATGACATGGATAAAATTCATTTTAGAAAAACTTAAGCAAAAGTAGCCATCATGCTATTACTTGTTTAAGTAAAGTGAAGTAAATCGGGAAGTGTTCGGAGGTCAACGCTTCAACCATCAGCAGTATTGATTATTAATTATTAATTATTATCAGGAGTCCATTACCCGGAGCGTGCAACTGCTATAGGTTTATGCAACGGCGTTTTCACAAGTAAGGTTATTTTTAGAGCGGCTTTTCCCGCGAAAAAAAGTTGTTTCCGCTGTCTCAGTTATCTGACAGGAGCTACTACTCTCTGTGTAAATACCTTGACTATCGTCAGAAATGCTGCCCGAACACTCCGATTAAGACTCGTGTATGTCGGCAGTGCTCGTTGTCGCTACAGGCGATTATCATGCTACATATCAATCATGCACTAGCTGGTGATTGGCTCTCCCAAACCAATTCCCGGGAGAGACGATCTAAAAATAACCTTACCTTATGGGAGTTGCACGCTCCGGGTAATGGGCTCCTGTTATTATTATGAATTAAAATAATTAACAGATTCTTAATTTCTTCCTAGTTATAAATTTCTTCCTATGATTATTTTTTTTCCTTTTTTCTTCTGCTCTCCTCGATTAGCCTAAGCTACTTGCGAACAGAGGATACCTGTGTGTTTCATTGTCTCGGATGAAATTTAAATTTCTATCCTTAGATTTTGTAATTATAA
>OX453287.1:3154304-3155921 GCA_949710005.1 Ricordea florida | reverse complement strand
TTTGTAATTATAATTAACTGATGAAGATAATGAAGATCAATAAAGGGTGTGTGTGTGTATGTATTCGATCAATTATCGGATCCAACGACGAGGCCTCCTTCCATAAGCCTTCCCTCTCCATTGTGCGCCCCCCCTCCCCCCACCACATCACACCTGAGAATCCTTGGGAAGGCTTGAGTGAGGGGGAGGGGGGGCGTGTTAGGCTTTACCCGCAATCAGAGTGTCCTTACCGTATTTACGCGCTTATTTAATTTTTCGTGTCTCCCGTGCGGCGCTTATTCGAGGGCGGTGCTCATATGAAAGTCTCATGCCACAAAGACAGACCATTTTGATTGTACAATTCAATGTACTTCATGAGAACTGAAGAACGCAGAGATTTTGAGGAGAGAACCGAATGAAATAACATCAAGATATACTCACTTTGAACTGAAAAACATCACTATTGATGAAAATCAATCCCCATTGCTGGCTTAGAACTGCGTTGCAGCGAATGCAGTGTATTTTTATCATTCAATGGAAATACTCGAATAAGCGCCGCACAAGAGCTGCGGCGCTTAATCGAGTGCGGCGCTTATTCGAGTAAATACGGTAGTCTTACAATTTCGTATTTTTGTCTTTAGGTTTTGTTTATGCGTCAGCAGTACCGCGCAGATGAGTTTACCTCGTCGACCAGCTCGGTCTCGCACCAAAGTCGTCTCACTTCCCCCGCGGACGCGGTCATCCAAGAATTGTGCAACGACTTACACGCTACCCGCAAGTGTTTCACGGGAACGGCATTTGTCGACTGGGTGAGGGATTATACGGCTGAGAACGGCTATGACAATTTGGGTTTATGTATCGGCAGCACGGCTACGGAGACTGGGTTAGAGCTAGGTGAGTGGCGGTTAAATGACGAAAGTCACTCTTACGAACTCCATTTTAAAACCCTTTCCATTTTTGCTAGAAGATTTTTGATAAAACGATATCTAAATCCATTGTTATTGTTGTTGTTATTATTATGATAATAATATACATGAAAAAATTACTCGATTCTGATTGGCTGAGAGCAGTGCAGTTCAAGTGTAACACCAGTGCAAAAAGTGTAACACCACTGCAAATTACACATCGACGATTCCATGTGCAAATATTTTTAAACGAACCGCTTTGAGTTCGTAGCGTTATCAACTGATCTTCATCAGCCAATCAGTAAATAAAGTGTCAAATCCGCGTCAAATGCTCACTTCCTGTCCGCAGTGAGATTGTCCGGCACTTCCTTCAGGCGAGTTTTTTCATGTTTATATTATTAATAAGTAATCACACGGTTTTTCTCGTTCAAGTTGGAATTAATTTGCACTTGTGAGTTTTTCAAAAAGCTGTCAGCTTTTTGAAAAACTCACTCGTGCAAATTAATTCCAACTTGAACTCGAAACCGTATGATTACCTTTACTTATTTCGTTTAATTTTCATTTAAATCATCAGTATGATTATCATTATTGTTGTTGTTGTTATTGTTGTTGTTGTTGTGATTTGTTATGGGAGGGAGGTGATTTTAGAAAGCTATATGTAACAAAGTTTGACTCACAGGACCGGTTATTTAAACAAGTTCAATGTCACTTGATTGAGCAAAACCGTTGTCTA